>BQNB010025287.1:0-59814 GCA_026074375.1 Tanacetum coccineum
CTCAGAGTATGGCTGCTGAAAAAGCTGATATCTCAGAAACCATTGTCAAAGTGGATTCACAGATGATGATACAGAATAATGATGTCTGTTCATAACAGTTCAGGACTCGATCCTCAATGTCAAATGACGTTTGAACACATCAGTTCAAGCCTCGATCCTAAATGTCAAAAATGGCGTCAGATCACGTCAGTTTTGACCCCGGTCCACAATGTTCAACGACGGTACTTGAACAAGACAGTTTAAGTCCCGGTCCACAAAGTCCAGAAAATGTTCCTCAAGATGTTCTGTGAATTACTCAATGGAACTTCTCCTGTTGTGTTAAAGTCTTCCGCTGTACACACTGCTGATAATTCTGATAAACGTCAACAACATAACACAACTCACACTTCTACAACAACCGATGTTGCAGATCCACCTCCATTGAACATTCCATCAACACATCAAACTCCAACTCAAGTACCAACTATCACTGCACCTGAGAGCATTATTCAAGCAGAAACCAATACAGAAAATGTACAATTTGACGAAGATGAATTTGTCAACATCTTTAGTACACCAGTACAAGAACAAGGGGAGACATCGTCTCGTCATGTTGATTCGTCAAACATGCATACTTTCTATCAACACCATCCTTCTGCACAACGTTAGACAAACTCGCTCGCATCATTAGACCTCTCGACGCGCGCGCTACTCGCACCTTCTCAATCAGTTAGAACAAGACGTCAGTAGAAACAGATGCGAGATGAAAAAAATTGTAGGTTCGCACTCACCGTGAGTCGAACCGAACACAAATGAAGATCAAGAAGCCTGGCTCATCTGCATGGATTGAATCAATTTTTTTACTGGAAGAACTTCATCAGTTTGATCGATTAGATGTATGGGAATTAGTCGACAGACCACTTTGCAAAATTGTCATTAACTTAAAGTGGCTCTGGAAAACAAACGTGATGAGGAAAATACTGTCATTCGCAACAAATCTTGTCTTGTGGCTAAGGGATATGCTCAAAAGGAATGAATTGATTTCGAAGAGTCATTTGCACTAGTTGCTCGGTTGGAAGCTGTACGGTTGTTCATTGCGTATGCTGCATACAAATCATTTATAGTGTACCAAATGGACGTTAAAACAACATTTCTTTACGGACCTCTAAAGGAAGAAGTGTACGTAAACCAACCCGATGGATTTGTTAACCCATATCATACTGACAAAGTTTACCGTCTCAAGAAAGCATTATATGGTCTCAAACAAGCACCAAGAGCGTGGTATGATGAACTCTCTAACTTCCTGGTATCCGAAGTATTCTCAAAAGGTTCTATTGATCCAACTCTATTCATAACTAAACATGGGGAAGACATATTGCTTGTGAAAATTTACGTTGATGACATAATTTTTGGTTCTACGAACCCAAAACATTCAAAATGATTTGGAAAACTAATGCGCAGCAAGTTTGATATGTCTATGATGAGGGAACAGAAATTCTTTTTAGGAATTCAAATCTACCAATCCCCTCGTGGTATATTTATAAACCAAGCTAAGTATGCTCAAGAGATACTTAAAAAGCATGGTATGACCTCATGTGATAGCATTGGTACTCCAATGGCTACAAAATACCTTGATGCTGACTTGAGTGGTACTCTGGTCGACCAAATGAAATATCGTAGTATGGTCGGAGCACTTATGTACTTAACAACAAGTAGACCAGATATTGTACATGCAACATGTTATTGTGCTTGCTATCAAGCGAAACCGACTGAGAAACATCTCACTACGGTTAAACCAATCTTTCGGTACCTTAAAGACTCCATTAACATGGGTCTCTGGTATTCAAAGGACACCGGTTTCGAACTAACTGCTTTTTCAGATTCGGATCACGCGGGCTGTCTCGATTCATGTAAGAGTATATCTGGTGGCATACAATTTCTAGGTGGTGATAAGTTAGTCAGATGTTCATCCAAAAAGCAGGACTGCACCTCAATATATTTAGTAGAAGCCGAGTATGTGTCTTTATCTGTGTGCTGCGCACAAGTTCTATGGTTGAGAACTCAGCTCACAGATTATGGCTTCCACTTTGATAAAATACCTATGTATTGTGACTCAAAGGCAGCCATACCATCTCGTGCAACCAGTCCATCATTCCCGTACCCAAGCCACATTGAATTTTCGATATCACTTATTAAAGGAACAGGTTGAAAAGGGTATTGTTCGAATTATTCTTTGTCGGACTGGGAATACGGTTAGCTGACTTTGTTTAACTAAAGCATTTATCGGAAGATAGGTTTTAAGTATCTTGTCAGACGAATCGGTATGAGATGTTTGACTCCAGATGAAAGCTGGAGAGTTAGGCAATTGAATCTGCTTATCAGTCAAACCATCTCAATTTGTAAATATTTTTATTCTCTATTTATTTTTTATTTATAAAAAATTTTGAAAAAGAAAATACAAAAATACAAAACCAACAAAAAGGAACTTAGAAAAAAAAATACAAACCTAGAAAAACAAAATATAAAATCAGAAAATTTTCAAAAATACCAAAAAGAATCTTCTCGACATGTCTCTTGGAATCGATAACATTTACGTACCTAGAAATGTTGATTAACATCGACACGGGCGTGTAAATGAAGTTCGAACAGGAGTTTCAAATGCTTTCAAAACATGTCATTTCTAAAATTTTTCCTATGACTTGTGTTCATTTCAGTTGCATAAACACGGTCTCGAATGTAATAGGGAAGTGTACGTTCACCGTGCGCTACTCTAAAAAAATAGAAGAGAAGTCTTCTATCTTGTGTTTTTTAAATCGTTGAACATAATTTTCAAAAAGAACTTTCAATGTCAAAAATTGTCTACGAAATATTTTTGTGGGAATTTTTTCCAAATAAAAAGTGGTATTTGTTAAAATTGTGTGTTCAACACTCCCTTCCTCGAATAATTTTCAAAGAATTGTAGTACGTAGAATGTCATTTTATGTAAATCAATTTCTGAGGGGGAGCTTTTTAAAACAAAGCCTTTTAATGTGTTGGATACATCTCATCAATGTCCATTTTATGTATCCAAACACATTTTGTGAAATTAAAATGTGGAAACTTAATGTCAATTAATAATATACATTGTTCACTAAGGCATCTCACTCCGTCTTCAACATTTTGTGGTGTCATATCAATTTTTCATTCCAATGTCAAGTTTTAATAAATATTGGTATCCCACATATACTGTTGAAGGGGAGCTATTGGAATCTGAATTCATGCAATATCGTGGTATAATTTCTCTCCCCATGGAATTTTTCATGTCAAATTTTAATCAATTGGTATTTCAAATACTAAGTGTTTTATTATTTAAAATAAGGGGAGAAAATGTGATTAAAATACGTTATAGACGAATGTGATCTTTAAGACTCTAAGTGCAACTCTTTCCTTCATGTGCTAAACAATTTCGAATCTCAGAGCACATGTGTAGGGGGAGTATTTGAAAATAACAATGTCAAAAAATGGTTTTATGGTTCGATCTCTATACCCAACAACCTATTAATTTCACGACGATTCTGAAGTCATAAGGTGGTTAAGTTAAGTATAAGTCCTATGATCCAACCAGAACCGGAGGGATCTACCCAAGGACATCCCATAGTTAGAAATAGCAGTCCTTAGGTATGATTGGAGATGAATGAGTAAGAGGGAAAAATGCCGACTAAGATTGAGCTAACACTGGAACAATCACAACAAGGTGTTAGTAATGACGTCTTGGTAAGCATTGAAGGGGTTGAAGAATGAAAAAGAAATGTATGGATAAAGGGTGAAAAGAAAGAAGCCCTCCTTACACCTTAGGCAAAAACTGGGTCAATACATAATCTATCAAAATCACACAGATGATTGTTGATATTAAAGACGACATCATGGACCTAGTGATGCAATGCACAACCCTTCCCAGCCATTCGGGTTTCTCTTAAAAGAAACTTGACTCATTTGTCACGAAGATACACACGTTATCTATTGACATCTCACTCTGAGATTGTTGATATTGAATAGGTGGCAGTCTGCTCCAGCCTCCGATTACTAAAACCAAAAATTTGTCAAACTAGTCTTGCAATCAGTCTGAGAAATTATTTGTTTAGTAAGATGATTTTCTAGTAAATCCAAGTCTTGAGAGAATGTTCTCTTGAAGATAGGCATGTTACCAAAATATTGTAAAGTTTCTATGAGAAACTTGAGTTGTGACTGAATTGCTCGAAGACTGTTCATGCATTTAATTCTTGAAAGTTGTGTCTTCTCTTGAACTTTAAAAGTTGAAACGAAGTAACTGGAGTGATTCTGAAGAACACTTGTTGATTGAGATTCGCAAATTGGTATTTGACACTGTTCTGAAGTTGTGAATGGATATGATCTTATGTGTTATGAAGCGTTGATTGTATTTGTGGTGAGAGAGAGTGCTCAACTTCACGAGATTTTATAAACTCTATGATTAAAGCGAGAGGAAAAAGGATTACTTGTCGGGATTTTAACAAAATCAATAGAAAACCATGAAGTAGAATTGAATTATTTGCTTGGTTAAAAAAACGTATTTCGCTTCAAAAAATTACACATTTCGCTTGAAAATCAACATATTTCAGCATTGAAATTAATCTTGCATGTTTCGCTTGTAATTAAACATGTTTCGCTTGTACTCAGTTTTGCATATTTTGCTTGATGTTTAACATGTTTCGCTTGAACTCAGTACTGCATGTTTCACTTGAGGTTTAACATATTCCGCTTGAACTCGTAACAAACATATTTTGCTTGAATTTCAAAAATTTTGGCAGAGTTTCGTTTTAGGTAATTGTAATATTTTGCTTGACGAAAACTAACTTCATATTCGACTTAACAATAACGTTAATATTCCGCTGTACAAATAAACCTGCATGTTTCGCTTGACCTGTGACATATTTCGCTCGGTGTCTTTTTCTAGTGTGGATCGCTTTTACTACCAAACAAGAAGTCCCTATCTTGTGAAGCTAAAAATGTGGATCTATGTTTCTATGTTAGACCCCGGTTTGGGACACAAATGGATAAGAAAAAATCAAATAAGCTTCAAAATTAAGCAAGCAAATAAACTTGAGATTAAGCTCGAAATAAGCTCAAAATAAGCTGGAAATTTAGCAAATGGTAAAACAAAGCAACAAGATTAGTACCACTAGATGATTTAGACCAAGTGTTGCAAGGATTAAACAAAAGAAACCAATAAGCCCCCAAAAAATTTTGATTCGTGAGCTTATTATCCAAAATAAGCCACGAAAATTTTCTTTTGAGCTTAATAAACAAGAAAATAAGCCGAAACTTATAAGCTTTATCAAGGAAAGAGTAAGGTCAACAAACCAAAAGCCAAAAACCCTTTTTGCCGTGGGTTTTTGAAACAAAATAAGCCACGAATTTGGCTTATTGAACCACGAATCCAACACTAAACACCCCTTGGCGAGTGATACCACATATTATCCCAGAATATAATCCAAACACAACAAATAAGCAAACTCAAATAAGCTCTAAATGAGCCGAAAATAAGAAAGAAGAAAGGAAGATGGGATGACTGGGGAATGTTAGATTAGAGAGAGAATGTGGTGAAGGTACAAGTGGAGGACAAATGCAACCAACACCCTCTCCATGTGTGGAGAGGGTTTCTTTTATACCCCTAGCCAACATGTAGGCGTATGGGCTTTTCTACTTGGGTCGGGCTTGGCATATCTTGGGCTTTGAGCCTGAAACACGGACAATATTAGATTACAATCCAAGCCCGTTGAACCCGACTAGCCTATTACTTTACAAGACCCAATTTGTCTTTATAAAAACCGATAACATTCTTTGTTTGACTTAATATAATTAAGGCTAACATAGGGTTCATAGCACGTTTCATGTATCCATCTAAAGAAAGTGTTTATCAAAGAGCCATTAGCAAGTTCCGTTTGGAGAAATACACATTGATGATAAACTCGCTTCTATTGGAAGGAACTAGTAGAAAATAATAGATTCGTGAAGTCAAAGCAATAAAGCAAAGCCATATTTCCCATCATCAAAAGTTTCAATGGGAACTCAAGAGAGGTCCTGAGTTCACATGGGAACGTGAAGATGAATTCCAAAAGAAGTATCCGTAACTCTTCACAAAAACCGCACCCTCGACAAGTGTCGCATCTTGAGCCTTGTGGACAAGGCTCCTTTAACGGGGTAAGACTGTAACAATCTGTTATTTCAGGTCATTTCCCGACTCAATTAATTCTATTATTTAATTTTAGAGTTTTACGCATTCGCTTTTAATTATTATCTTATAGTTAAATCTAGTAAAACAAAAACAAAGGTTCACAATGTAAACGGACACAAACAAGTTAAAGTTTACATCAAGCAAGTGTTATATGATTATTAAGAGTATAATTTATAACTTTTCATAATTTATTTTTGTTAGTTATGTAAAACGCTTATGTTTCGCAATAAGTTACATTCGGGCATACCCGGAAGCACCCATACCTATCTATACTCAAACAAATACCCACTATTATACCCAATACATAAAATTTACTCATTTCCTTATCTATAAACTAGTAAAACCGGATCCAACATGTATTCACATGAAATAAATCCAAAACTCCCCACTAACTCTTCCATTGCAAGTTGTAAACCTTACACAAGTACACACATATCCCATGTTTCCATAAATTGGCTTGTCATGGTACCCTACACCCCCATTTCAGCCGTAGGTTGGTCTTGGGAGGAGGAGAGCTCTTTTGCAATGTACCCTAAACCACTATCACCCCATGGTATTAGTTTAAGGTTGTATTAGGTCTTGCCAAGTTCTATAAGTAGAAAGTCTTATGTAACTAACTCATACACTTCCCATTTACAAGTACTCTAGTGTTCATTCTAAGATCATCTAAGGTTACTCAAGGGTATTGCAAGCTTGGATTTGGGTTTAACAAGGATTAATCAAGAAAACATATTTAGGGTTTTTTTGATTAGGGTTTTGGATTTGGAAGTCTTGCTAGGACTTTTATCTTGTGTTTATCATTCTACTCATCTACTATAAGGTCTATTTAAAGTATTTCATTCATTCATTCATTATCTTATGTGTACATACTTGTTATATATGTTAAACACCACCTAGAATCATTTTTATGGTTTATAAAGTATTTCAAGACATATATAATTGGAATTTATTTGTGAGGTGAAATAATGTTCAAAATAAAGGTACACACTTGGTATGAACATTAAATAAATTATATAGATAGTTTACAAATAAAAATGTGTTGAAGGTTTATTTACAAGTTATGTATAAAAATATCATGAGGACATGGATTTCATTTGGACAAGTATTGTGGACATTTATAAAGACTTAATATATGAGAGAAATATGGTATAACACTTAGTGAAAGAATGGTGCAAAGTCTCTAAATAAAAGGAATTATAAAACTTGTTTTATTAATCACAAAACCCTAATTATCTTTATAGTCTACTGTTTGAATTCGAATCATAACACATATATTTTATGTTTTATTTAGTTAGTACTTATCACAATGATCGTAAGCATATAAGGAACTTGAAAAACCGAGCTATAACAAAAAAGATATGACACTTTTAAGTTTACAATAATTAAATGTATAAAAGTTATTTTATAAAAATGTTCACTGTTTCAGATCTGATCTACTAAGGGGGATATTTTATAAAGGTAGTACTTTTCATGACGAATCCAAACATGTAAGAAACTCGAAAAACGGATTTAAAATGAAGATGATACGTTATTTACAAGTTTAAGTTAAAAAGTATTTTTATAAAAGTAAATTTATAAAAATAAGTTACTGTTCACGACAGTAAACTTTTGGAGAATAATTTTCCTAAATAGAGGTTTTAATTACGAAGACGTGGACATAGGAATCACTAAAAACCGAATTGAAACGATCGAGATACAATTAAAATACGATTCCAATAATTAAAGTTATAAAAAGTATTTTTATAAACTTTTACCTACTGTTACTGTTCATAACAGTATTTAACCATATAATAACTATAATATTTCGATAGATTTTCTTAATACGAAACCGTGGACATAAGAAACGCGTAAAACGGAGCTAAAACGATAAAGATACGAGGTTTATAAAAACCTTGTGCACTATTTTTACTTTTATACATTATTTTATAAAAACAATTAAATTAATAATATGATATTAATACATAATCAATAAAAATATTAAATCATTATATTTTTAACAAATTATTAACCCAGAAACAAATATGATATTTCTTCTTTACGGATACAATTACTTTTACTTTTATTTAACAAAGTACATTTTAATTATTAATTCAACTTTCATAATTTAATCAAAAGCTACTAGGTGGTGGTGTGACTATATAACATGTGGTATTTTATTTATGTAAAATACATTATGCTCATACGACCTATAATTAATTAGGTTGCATTCGGATTGTCGAGACGATTTATATATTTGATTTAGATAATCAACTCATTCACTTACGTGTTGAGGTTTATAGCCCCGTTTTATTCAATTATAATTGTTTTACAATCTTTAGGATGAGGAAAACAAGCATTGTTTTTACGTTTGGACGAAGTTGTTATTTTAAACAAGTTACGCGTTGGCATAAGTAGCTAAACCCATATTGCCCACAATCATGAAACTGTCAATTGCTAGTTGGCGAGCGCGAATGATCTCTCTCTTTTCTCCTCCTCCGTTGTTGTTGTTGAGAGAGATCATTTGCGCTCGCTAACTAGCAATTGACAGTTCATGATAGTGGGCAATAGTGGGTTTAGCTACTTAGGCCAACTCGTAACTTGTTTAAAATATTACTTGCGTCCAAACGTAAAACAATGCTAGATTCTCATCCTAAAGTTGTTAAAAAAAATTATAATTTGAGTAAAAGCGGTGGGCTATAAACTCACCGTAAGTGAATGAGTTGATTATCTAAATCAAATATATAAATCGTCTCGACAATCCGAATGCAACCTAATTAATTCATAGGTCGTATGAGCATAATGTATTTTACATAAATAAAATACCACATGTTATATGTAAGTCACACCACCACCTAGTAGCTTTTTTTTGATTTAAATTATGAAAGCTTGAATAATATTTTTTAAAATAAAATAATAAATTATATTAAAATAAAATATTGTTACTTTGTTAAATAAAAGTATAGGTATTTGTACCCGTAAAGAAAAATATCATTTTTGTTTACTGAGGGTCATATTTGGTTAAAATTATTATGATTTAATTTTTTTTCTTGATTAGTATTAATATATATTATAATTTAATTGTTTTTATAAAATAATGTATAAAAGTAAAAATAGTGCACAAGGTTTTATAAACCTTGTATCTTTATCGTTTTAGCTCCGTTTTACGCGTTTCTTATGTCCACGGTTTCGTATTTAAGAAAATATATCGAAATATTATAGTTATTATATGGTTAAATACTGTTATGAACAGTAACAGTAGGAAAAGTTTATAAAAATACTTTTTATAACTTTAATTATTGGAATCGTATTTTAATTGTATCTCGATCGTTTCAATTCAGTTTTTAGTGATTCCTATGTCCACGTCTTCGTAATTAAAACCTCTATTTAGGAAAATTATTCTCCAAAAGTTTATGTGTGAACTGGTAATTTATTTTTATAATTTAACTTTTTATAAAAATACTTTTTAACTTAAACTTTGTAAATAAAGTATCATCTTCATTTTAATCGTTTTTCGCTGTCTTCTTTTCATGTTTGGATTTCGTCATGAAAAGTACTACCTTTATAAAATATCCCTTGTGATCCAGGATTGAAACAGCGGAACTTTTTATAAAATACTTTTATACATTTAATTATTGTAAACTTAAAAGTGTCATATCTTTTTTGTTATAGCTCGGTTTTTCAAGTTCCTTATATGCTTACGATCATTGTGATAAGTACTAACTAAATAAAACATAAAATATATGTGTTATGATTCGAATTCAAACAGTAGACTATAAAGGTAATTAGGGTTTTTTCGTGATTAATAAACAGGTTTTATAATTCCTTTTATTTAGAGACTTTGCACCATTCTTTCACTAAGTGTTATACCATATTTCTCTCATATATTAAGTCTTTATAAATGTCCACAATACTTGTCCAAATGAAATCCATGTCCTCATGATATTTTTATACATAACTTGTAAATAAACCTTCAACAGCATTTTTTATTGGTAATTTAGTCTAGATAATTTATTAATGATCATACCAAGTGTTTGTACTTTATTTTGGAACATTATATTCACCTCACAAAATTAAATTCCAATTTTATATATGTCTTGAAATACTTTAATTAAACCATAAAATGATTTAGGTGGATGTTTACCTATATAAACAAGTATGAACATTAAGATATGAATGAATGAATGGAAATACTTTAAATAGATTATAGTAGATGAGTAGAATGTTAAACACAAGATGAAAGTCCTAGCAAGACCTTCCCAAATCCAAACCCTAATCAAAAAACCCTAAAAATGTTTTCTTGATTCTAATCATTGTTAAACAGAATCCAAGTTGCAATTACCTTGAGTAACCTTAGATGATCTTGATTGAACACTAGAGTACTTGTAAAAATGGGAAGTGTATGAGTTAGTTACATAAGACTTTCTACTTATAGAACTTGGCAAGACCTAATACAACCTTAAACTAATACCATGGGGTGATAGTGGTTTAGGGTACATTGCAAAAGAGCTCTCCTCCTCCCAGAGCAACTACGGCTGAAATGGGGGTTGTTAGGTAAATATGCGATGACAATTATGGAAACATGGGATTATGTGTGTACCTTGTGTAAGGTTTAACAACTTTGCAATGGGAAAAGAGTTAGTGGGGAAGTTTTGATTTATTTCATGTGAATACATGTTGGATCCGGTTTGTTTTTACTAGTTTATAGATAAGGAAATGAGTAAATTTTTGGGTATTGGGTATAAAAGTGGGTATTTGTTTGAGTATAGATAGGTATGGGTGCTTCCGGGTATGCCCGAATGTAACTTATTGCGAAACGTAAGCGTTTTACGTAACCAACAAAAATAAATTATGAAAGTATCAATTTTACTTTAATAATATCTTAACACTTGCTGATGTAAAACTTTAAACTTGTTTTGGTGTCCGTATATTTGAACGTTGATTTTTTAGTTTACGCGATTTAAATATAAGGATAATAATTAAAAGCGAGTGGTAAAAACTCTAAAAATTAAATAATAGAATTTATTGTGTCGGGAATGACTGAATTAAACAGATTGTTATAGCTTATTACCTCAATAAACAGAGCCTTGTCCACAAAGCTCAAGACGCGAAAGCTTGTACGAGGTGCGGCTGTTTTTTTCAGAGTTGCGGATACTTCTTCCGGAATGATCTTCACGTTCCAATGTGTGAAAACTAAGGACCTCTCCTTGAGTTCATTGTACTTTGATGATGGGAATATGGCTTTGCTTTAATTGCTTGACTTCACGATCCATTCTTTCCATTGGTTCTTCAACGAAGCGGAGTTTATCATCAATGTGTATTTCATCTAACGGAACTGCCAATGGCTCGTCGAATAAACACTTCTTTAGATTGGATACATGAAACGTGCTATGAACCCTGTGTTAGCCTTAATTATATTAAGTCAAACAAGAATGTTATCGGTCTTATAAAGTCAAATTGGGTCTTGTAAAGTAATAGGCTAGTCGGGTTCAACGGGCTTGGATTGTAATCTAATATTGTCCGTGTTTTGGGCTCAAAGCCCAAGATATGCCAAGCCCGACCCAAGTAGAAAAGCCCATACGCCTACATGTTGGCTAGGGGTATAAAAGAAACCCTCTCCACACATGGAGAGGGTGTTGGTTGCATTTGTCTCACTTGTAACTCACCACTTTCTCTCTCTAATCTAACATTCCAAGTTCTCTTCCCATCTTCCTTTCTTCTTTCTTATTTCCGGCTCATTTAGAGCTTATTTGGGTTTGCTTATTTGTTGTGTTTGGATTATATTCTGGGATAATATGTTTTGGCTTATTCACTCGACAAGGGGTGTTTTAGGTGTTTGGATTCGTGGTTCTAATAGCCAAATTCGTGGCTTATTTTTGTTTCAAAAACCCACGGCAAAAAGGGTTTTTGGCTTTTGGTTTGTTGATCTTACTCTTTCCTTGATAAAGCTTATAAGTTTCGGCTTATTTTCTTGTTTATTATGCTCAAAAGAAAATTTCCGTGGCTTATTTTGGATAATAAGCTCACGAATCAAAATTTTTTGGGGGCTTATTGGTTTCTTTTGTTTAAACCTTGCAACACTTGGTCTAAATCATCTAGTGGTACTAATCTTGTTGCTTTGTTTTTCCATTGGCTAAATTTCCAGCTTATTTTGAGTTATATGTCGAGGCTTAATATCAATGTTTATTTGCTTCGCTTAATTTTGAAGCTTATTTGATTTTTTCTCTATCCATTTGTGGTCCCAACGAGGTTTTCTAATCCAAGGAAACATAGATCACATTTTTAGCTTTCACCTAAGGATAGGGAGCTTCTTGTTTGGTAGTAAAAGTTGGTCCACACTCAGAAAAGGAACACGAGCGGATTGTGTCACTGGTCAAGCGAAAACATGTAGGTTT
The DNA here is from genome assembly GCA_026074375.1 of Tanacetum coccineum. Lineage (NCBI taxonomy): Eukaryota > Viridiplantae > Streptophyta > Magnoliopsida > Asterales > Asteraceae > Tanacetum > Tanacetum coccineum. The sequence goes on from BQNB010025287.1 coordinate 12,583, forward strand.
ATAATGTTCAGCGGAATATGTAGTTATTTGTTAAGCGATAATATGCAGGTGTTAGTTCAAGAAAATATTACAATTACCTAAACGAAACTTGCCAAAATTTTTGAATTTCAACAGAAATATGGTTTGTTACGAGTTCAGCGGAATATGTTAAACCTCAAGCGAAACTATGCTGTTATATTGAGTTCAAGCGGAACATGTTAAACTATCAAAAGCGAAATATTGCAAGGAAGAGTATAAGCGAAACATGTTTAATTACAAGCGAAACATGCAAGATTAATTTCAAGCGAAATATGTTGTTTCAAGCGAAATGTGTAATTTTTAGTATTCAAGCGAAATGTGTAATTTCTTGAAGCGAAATACTTTTTTTAACCAAGCGAAATATGTCAATTCTACTTTCATGGTTTTTCTAGTGATTTTGTAAAATCCCGACAAGTAATCTTTTTCCTTCTCGCTTTTAATCATAGAGTTATAAAATCTCGTGGAAGTTGATTGCATTCTCTCTCTACCCACAATACAAATAAACACTTTACTAACACTTAGAGATCCGATATCCATTAACAATTATTGAACATTGTCAGAATACCAATTTGCGAACTCAATCATCAAGTGTTCTTCAAGAATAACACCGTTTTCTTCGATGTTCAACTTTTTAAAGTTCAGAGAAGACACAATTTCAAGAATTCAAATGCTCTGTTATGAACAGTCTTCGAGCATTCAGTCACAAAACAAGTTTCTAATAGAAAACTTTCTTACAATATTTTGGTATCTTGCCTATCTTCAAGAGAAACATTCTCTCAAGGAATTGGATTTACTAGAAAATCATCTTACTAAACAAATAATTTCTCAGACTGATTGCAAGACTAGTTTGACAAATTTTTGGTTTTAGTAATCGGAGGCTGGAGCAGACTGCCACCTATTCAATATCAACAATCTCGGAGTGAGATGTTAATAGATAACGTGTGTATCTCCGTGACAAATGAGTCAAGTTTCTTTTGAGAGAAACCCGAATGGCTGGGAAGGGTTGTGCATTGCATCACTGGGTCCATGATGTCGTCTTCAATATCAACAATCATCTGTGGATTTGGATAGAATATGTATTGGAACCCATTAGTTCTGCCTAAGGTGTAAGGAGGGCTTCTTTCTTTTCACCCTTTATCCATACATTTCTTTTTCATTCTTCAACCCCTTCAATGCTTACCAAGACGTCATTACTAACACCTTGTTGTGATTGTTCCAGTGTTAGCTCAATCTTAGTCGGCATTTTTCCCTTATACACATTCTTCTCCATTCATACCTAAGGACTGCTATTTCTAACTATGGAGTGTCCTTGGGTAGATCCCTCCGGTTCTGGTTGGATCGTAGGACTTATACCTAACCTAACCACCTTATGACTTCAGAATCGTCGTGAAATTAATAGGTTGTTGGGTATGAGATCGAACCATAAAACCATTTTTTGACATTGTTATTTTCAAATACTCCCCCTACACATGTGCTCTGAGATTCGAAATTGTTTAGCACATGAAGGAAAGAGTTGCACTTAGAGTCTTAAAGATCACATTCGTCTATAACATATTTTAATCACATTTTCTCCCCTTATTTTAAATAATAAAACACTTAGTATTTGAAATACCAATTGATTAAAATTTGGCATGAAAAATTCCATGGGGAGAAATTATAAACCACTGATATTGCTGAATTCAGATTCAATAGCTCACCTTCAACAGTTAAATGTGAGGTAGATACCAATATTTTATTAAACTTGACATTGGATACGAATGAAATTGATATGGCACCACAAAAATGTCAAAGTCGGAGTGAGATGCCTTGTGAACAATGTATTATATTATTAATTGACATTAAGTTTTCACATTTTAATTTCACAAAATGTGTTTGGATACATAAAATGGGACATTGATGGATGTATCCAAACACATTAAAGGAGTAATGTTTCTGAAAAGCTCCCCCTCAGAAATTGATTCACATAAAATGACATTCTATGTACTACAATTCTTTGAAAATTATTCGAGGAAGGGAGTGTTGAACACACAATTTTAACAATCTACCACTTTTTGTTGGAAAAATACCCAAAATTATATTGTAGACAATTTGACATTGAAAGTTCTTTTTGAAAAATTATGTTCAACGATTTTAAAAAAACACATGATAGAAGACCTCTCTACTATTTTAGAGTACACGCGCACTGGAAGCGTACACTTCCTATACATTCGGAGGTCAGAGTTATGCACTGAAATGAAACACAAGTCATAGAGAAAAATTCTAGAAATGACATGTTATGAAAGGCATTTGAAACTTACTGTTCGAACTTCAATAATACTCGCATGTGTCGATGTTAATCAAATTTCTATGGTACGTAAAGGTTATCCAATTCCAAGAGACATGTCGAGAAATGATTCTTTTGGTATTTTTGTAATATGTTTTCTGTTTTTATAGTTTGTTTCTAGGTTTCTATATTTTCTCAATTTCTTTTTTGTTTGGTTTTGTATTTTTTGTATTTTCTTTTTCAAAATTTTTTTATAAATAAAAATTAAAGAGAGAATAAAAGAATATTACAAATTGAATGTTTGATGGATCAAGCAGATTCAATATGCCAGAACCTCCAGTTCATCTGGAGTCAAACTCTCATACAAGATGTCGTCTGACTAGATACTTAAATTATCTTCGATAAAGCTTTTGTAAACAGTCAGCTAACTGGTATTCAGTTACCGACAAAGAATAATTCAAAACATACCCTTTTCAACCTGTTCCTTTATGATAGTGATATCGAAATCAATTTGCTTGGTACGGGAATGTTGGACTGGGTGCAGAGATGGCTTATGGCTGCCTTTGAGCCAAATACATAGGTATTTTATCAAAGTGGAAGCCATAATCTGTGAGCTGAGTTCTCAACCATAGAACTTGTGCGCAGCACGCAGATAAAGACACATAATCGGGTTCTGCTAAAGACATTGAGGTGCAATCCTGCTTTTTAGATGACCAACTGACTAACTTATCACCACTTAGAAATTGTATGCCACCATATGTACTCTTACGTGAATCGAGATAGCCCGCGTGATCCGAATCTGAAAAAAGCAGTTAGTTCAATCAAAAAAAAAATAACCAGTGTCTTTGGATACCAGAGAACCATATTAATTCCCAAGAGTCATTAACGGTACTCGTTATAGGATCCGTTTTAACACAGTGAGATGTTTATCAGTCGGTTTTTCGCTTGATAGCGAGGCGCAAAAGAAATGACATGTTGATGTAAATTATTTTGACGTCTACTTGTTGTTATGTAAATTGAGTTCTTACCGACCATACTACGATATTTTGTTTGGTCGACCGGATTACCACTCATGTCAGCTTCAAGTGTTCGTTGCCATTGACTAGTACCAAGGCTATCCACATAAGTTCATACCATGCTTTTTAAGTATCTCTTGGCATACTTAGCTTAGGTTTTATAAAGTACCAGAGGGGATTGGTGGATCTGAATTCATTAAAGAATTTCAACACCACCTATCATAGAACATATCAAACTTGCTGTGCATTAGATTTCCAAATCGTTTGAAAGTTTTGGGTTCGGTCTTTAGAAACCAAAACTTATATGTTCTTATCAACGTTAAATTTGCACAAGCATTATGTCTTCCACATGTTTAGTTTTATGAAACAAGAGTTGGATCAATAGAACCTTTTGAAGTAATCTTTAGATACCAGGAAGTTGGAAGAGTTCATCATAACCACGCTCTTGGTGGCTTGTTGAGGACCATATAATGCTTTCTGTGAGGACGGTAAACTTTGATTCAGGATGATCATGGTAACAAATCCATCTGGTTGGTTTAAGTAAACTCTCTTCCTTTAGAGGTCCATAAAGAATGCTGTTTTTAACGTCCATTTGGTAACTGTAATTGATTTGTGTGCAACATATCGCATTTTCCATAACAGCCGTACAAGCTTCCAAGAACTATTAATTGGTTGCAATGGACTCTTCGAAATCAATTCCTTCCTTTTGAGCATATCCCTTAGCTACAAGACGCGATTTGTTGTGAATGTTAGTATTTGTACCTCATCACGTTTAGTTTTTCCAAGAGCCACTCTTTAAGTTAATTGTCATTTTGCAAAGTGGTCTGTATACTAATTACCATACATCTAATCGATCAAACTGGATTGAAGTTCTTCTGCTTGATTCAATCCATGCAGAATCAACCATGTTCTTTGATGTTCTTTGTGTTACTGTTGTGGACTCACGGTGCGTGCGAACTAAACATCTCGCCATCTGTTTATAGCTGACGTTATTTCTGTTCTAATTGGTTTATGAAGGATTTCCATAGAATTTTTCTAATGGTATGATCTTTTGTCAACGTTGTGCGAAGGGATGTGTTGATGAGGAAAGTCATGCATGTTTGACGAATCAACATGACGAGGGACGGCATGTCTCCCGCTTGTTCTTGTTACGGTGACTAAAGATGTTGATAAATTCATCTTTGTCACTTGTGCATTTTCGATTATTGGTTTCTGCTTCAATAAGTTATCAGGTTGCCAGTGACAGTTTGGTATTGAGTATAGAGTTTGATGTGTTGAATGAATGTTCTAATGGAGGTGGAGTTGAAACATGGTTGTTGTAGAAGTATTGAGTTATGTTATGTTGTTGTCGTTTGTCGGCGATTATCAAAGAATGTATAACGGATAGACTTTGAATACAAAGCTGAGAAGTGTACCATTGTTAATTCACTTGAACATCGGACTATAAATGCTAAACTCATCTTGTTCAAGTAACGTCGTCGAACATGTGGACAGGGGTTAGAATGACGTGATCTTGACCCCATTTGATGGCAAAATTGTCAAAGTTTATCATGAATTGTTTTCAACTATACATTTCTTGTTCTCTTGTTAGAATACCTGAAGCCTTTGGACTGAGTAGAATACCCAAACAAAAATACATGCATCACCTTTTTTCCTTCATTTTATCAGAATTTTCACATCTCTTTATGACGAATTGTAGCAAAGTTAACCTAAGATGTGAAAGCACTTGATTGAGGTTTCCGGGGCATTGATGATTGGTAAGGTGTTATTCTCATGTCAAGGAATTACAAGTGAACGTTTTTTGAGTAAATAAATGGCTGTTGCAATTGCTTAGCCCCAAAAGAACAAAGGACTTTAGTGGCGATTAGCATTCTTGTTGATTCGAGCAGCCTCAACAAGAGTTATGGTCCGTTCTTTTCAGACAACGCCGTTTTTGTTAGGGTGTTAGAGCAGTGACGTTTCATGTCTTATCCCTCTTTTTCAAAGTATGCATGAAGATTTTTTTTATTAAGAAATTCCATGCCATGTTAGTTCGATACTGTTGTCACAATTGAGCAATGAAGTTCTCTTTAGAAAAGTGTGAGAGAAATCAATGAGAACTACAGGTGTTTCATATTTGGACCCTAAGAAAGTGAGTCCCATGTATATCGGACGTAGTCATTAAAATTACATAGAAACAATATTTCTTTGCCTTTAATACTTTCTACCCGCATTGGCCAATATAGTCCATGTGTAGAAGTTGTAAACCATCACTTTTTGAGCTCGGGCGGGTGGGTCTTAGTGTGAAAAGATTTCTTTTTGATTTCAACTGCTCATAAGTAAGAACACGCAGATGATCGCTTTGACGAATTTTAATTTTGGCAAGCCATTCACAATATTATTCTTTTGAAAGCAAGTTGATGGTTGTCGATAGAAGTTTAATGAGGATAGACGACGATGCCATAACCATGCTTGAGACTGATGTTGCTTTAGCCATATAGCAAATTGGATTGGGAGTTTGTTGTGTCTTGCAGAGTAATGGGAATACAATTGTGCCTCGAGAAACCTTCGTGAGAAGATCATTTCCCTTCAAATCACGGATTATTAACCATGTAGACTTCAAAAAGCAATTCCAAATCTGCATTACAGAATTGACCAACCGAGAATAAATTGGACGTAATAAACCCGTTTGATGGTAATAGTTCATCTGACCAGGATCTCCATAGCAAGAATTGGTACAATTTGATCATTTCCAAACTTCACCGTCCTAGAAATTTTCTATCACAAAAATGTAGTTGAAGTTTTGAGCTTTCCCTGGTCATGTGCTTTGAGCACTCAGAGTCGACGATGAATATAATGATTTCTATTAGCTGCAAAAGAATTAGAAGACAATAAAGTATTGGACATAGTGGAACACCTAGGAGTCTTATGTTTCAAAATATTAGCAGTTCTAGATGCATTTCCTAGAGGCATACTAATGTTGGATTAAAACATATTCCTTTTTGAGACATAGGTTTCCAATTTATATGCTGGGGTTGGGAGTTATACTTGAGGATACCAACAACTGCATGTTTACTGAACTTGCTCATATTAACATTTCCATTAGTTTATGTTTCTAGATTATTGGACATGTGGAAGATAATGTTTGTAACGGTTTTCTTTAGATGGGATGTTGCAACAGATTAGATTCACATTCTGCTTGGGTTCTCTAGTACTAATAGGCAAAACCTTTGGTTGTCTAGTCTAGATTTCACTGCCATTGAATATAATGTAGAACACACAAATATGATTTTCATTCAGCACACATTTTCAATAGAAGTAAACACAGACTATTTACATTCAAGGTCTTAGCATTCAAATGTCATTACACGCAGTTACAAAGTTTTTATTATTAGAAAACTTAAATTCCTTGGTGTGTGTCTTCTATTTTTGCTCCTTCCTTGGACTATTGTTAGACATGGACTCTATATTCCAGTTGATTGCTCTTAGGCTAATGGTCTCGCATAACACTTAGTAGTGGGAATTACTCCTGTAGTGAAAGGCACGCGTTTGTTAGGTTTCCCAATGTCTTGATGCAAATGAGATGGTTCTAGTTTGATTACGGCTTTTTTTTTTATCCATTTAGGTGTGTGCACTTTATACATTCCTGGTGCAATCACATTTGTGTTCTTGATAATTGGCAACATATTTTGAGGCAAAATCTGTGCAGTGACTGGTTTTGAAAAATCATTGGACACATTTTGTGTGGTAACTGGCTTTGACTTTGAGAAATCATTTCATTTCTACAAGTGAATCTGAAAGATAGAAATAGTGGTTTACCTAAATGGATTGTCGTTTGACTTTTTAAAAGCATTCTGGTTGTTGAATAACCGATGATTTTTCAAAATTAGTTTCCACATTTTTTCCTTTAATACTTTTCTATGAGTTTCTTCAAATCTCACTTATTGAATTCTTTGTTTGTAATTGAGCTTTCAAGTCTGAATTCAAATACTGTTCACGTTCTTTCAGAAATACGTTTTGATCTGATTTTCTTTGAATGGATTGTTCATTTTTTATCTTTTCTTTACACTGTTGTAAATCAAGTCAAGATTAATCGCTGTTTCTGAAGTGCTCAAAAACTTTGACATGTTCTACCTTTTTGAAAGCTCTTTTTCAGATGTTCACATGTTCCCATGTTTCTATGTAATAACATTGCTATTAGTAACTTCATTCCAGATCAGTGTTAAACACCAAGTATTGAATTCATGTGATCAACATTAGTAATTATTCATGTGATAGTCGGACGTTTCATTCATAAACTGTGTTTTTTGAGTTTACAGTTGAGATTTGAGAGTGTCTACTTCATGTTCAAGAGAATTAAAGTATCTCAAATCAGCAACCATTTCCTTCGTATAAGCACAAGTGAAAATTTTCTAAGTCCGCATTTATTCAGTCTGCTAATTTGGGGGCCAAAATTTCCTTCTATTGTGTTTTGAATGAAAGGATCGATGTTACCAAAATATGTTCTTTAGGCGATTGTTTGTTTGGAACGTTCCACTCCGTCAAAAATTGTGTCAACACACTTTTTAATCTTGAAAAGTTCTTTAGAGCTTTTACACTTTTGATCCCAAGGAATGGATTCATCCATTCGTTTTTCTAACAAAGTTGTTTGTTTACGAAAAGACTCTTTGGAAAATTCCTTATTAGAAGATGTATGACTCATCTTTGACGTTTTTGGAAAATAGTGTTGTTCAGCCGACTTTTCCCGTTGTGGAACGAACAAATCATAAAGGTTATTCAACTGATCATAATCAAACGGTCTGATTAAATCGCTTAATTTTGATCGACGTTCTTTGTCAAGATGAATCGTTTCGTCAGAATCAGGGGATAACATTAATGCAAGATTATCATTATAGCAACCTATATCATACAGACGAGGATTCGCTCTTTGAGCTTTCTTGAGGAACTCGGATTTTGTAAAACTTGTTTTACAATTACGATTAAGCATATTCATTGTTTGAACAGTTTGACCAGTTTTATATACAATATCATTCAAAACCTTGACTTTGTTTTCTAAAGCAATGACTTTATCAAGTTCTTTGTCTTCACGAGTTTTGTAAAGCTTAGTCTGAGCCTCTTTTGCTTGTGACATTATGGAGATGGTATCTTAATGTGCACAAAGCTCCTTTTTCATATCCGAAATCATTTCATTTAAATCATTTATTTTTTTGAGTATATGCATTAGATGACTTTTCAAAATTGATTTTGTATGACATTAAATCCCCTTTAGCTTTTGCACAATCAATTTCCACCTTTGACGCATAATTCACATCATTATACTTATCAAGTTCCGCTTGGAACTTCTTAAGGTCTTTAAACATCAACTGATTAGTCTTGGACAGTTCATTGTTTGCTTCTTTGAAATGGTTATTTGATGATTCTAAACTTTTATTCTTAGTTTTGAAATCCTCAATTTCACCTTTCAATTTATCAACTAACTCCTTGTTTGATGATTCCAAAAATTTATTTCGGTTTTTGCTGTCATCAATTTCACATTTTAGTTTCTGAATTAAAGAAGCAAGCAAATCACGTTCTTGATCAAGATCATCAGTTTCATCCTGGTCATCCTGAGCTCTATCATAACATATATCCGATGAATCAATAGTGATATTGGTGTCACCTTGTTCCGCCAGATATATGTCATTACTAGATTCAGGTTGCTCAGGATGTTCATTTTCCATGGCAAACACATTATAGTTGTCATTATTGTTTTGTACCTTATGCATTGGCTCATCATCAAAGATTGGTCCAGAATTGTCAACTGAATCTGGAGTAACCTCATGAATCTGTGCCATGTACATATAATGTGCTTCCAATTCCTGTTCTTCAGACTCATCATCAGTATCATCCTTCCAATCAGCTTGTTCTGCATTCAACTGAACCCCAGCTTCCTCTTGTTTACACAATAACATCTTTTCCTTGTGATAAGCTGCATCCTTTACTCGTTTTGGTTTCTGACATTCCCTTGAAACATGCCCATATTCCTTGCAGTTGTAACACTGAATCCCAGACTTTTGCACTACCGGAGTACCTACATTTTCCCTAGCCCCAGCAACATTAACCTCTGATATCAGACCAGTTTCCTCTGTTGTATTCATGGAGAATTATCTTGATAGCTCCGACTGGTGGTTGATGAAATCAAATGGTTGTTGTTGGTCGTTTGAAGATTATTCTTAAACGAGAGAGAAATTAAGCCAGAAGTTTGTCAATCTCCTTTTCCTTTGACATTTCCTCATCTTCAGTAACCGTAGCAGGTTCTGGATCATAAGTAGGAGCAGAAGAGGTAACAATTGCTTTTCCTCTGTTTCTGGTAGACTGTTGCGATCTGGTGGAGGAATATTGAGTGTTTTGAGTAGGATGGTTTTGATGATGGTAAACTGGTTGTTGTTGAGCAACAAGTGCAAGTGGATTAGCAGTACGTGCTAGTCTTTCCGTTCTTATCTCATTGACTTCATTCTGGTGTTGCTTCAGAATGTCATAAAGCTTGTGATAGGAGACAGTCTTCAGCTCTTGACTCTGCTTAACAAGTGTCACAAACCTTTGCCATTCTGGTTGTAGTTGAAGTAAGAACTGGACATTCACTTGATGATTTGTAACATGACACTGATTTCTGACAAGCTCATTCATCATCTTGTAGAACCGTGAGTAATATGATTCAAGTGATTCACCATCCCGTGATGTGAATTTTCCAAACTCCCAATATAAATTGGTTTCAAGATCTTGAACATTGATTGATTCACCTTGTTTCAACCTTTCAATGGCTTTCCACATTTCACATGCATTCGGACAAGCATCAACTGTGGAGTAGATATCGTTATCTATCCCTATGAGAATGATCTGAACGGCTTCAGTTTCCAGCATTCCGTGATCTGTATGTCTTGTGAAACATTCTTATAGTTCTCTATATACCTTTATGTAGTTGTTTCAGAACTACCTTCAGCAACTGGAACTGTCTTCTCGGCCCATTGATACGTGTATGGTGGATTTTAGAGACAATGGTGGATGAGTTCACTGTTAGGTTTGGTTCAATGTATCCACCCGCAGTACTCTTGGATTCTGATTTCCACTGAACGTAATTACCCGGTGGCCAACATTGGTGGACGATCCTTTGCTACCCGCTTCCCATGATAACCCCCCCCAGCATTATGAAGAGCATTTGAGAATGGTTTTGCAAAATTGGTACTTTGAATTTTGACATTCTGATGAAGTTGTTTGTAAATGGATAGCGGATCTTAAGTGTTATGAAGTGATTGATTGTGGTTTTTTAAATGAATTAAACGATCACAGGGAATTTCACAAAATCTTTGATAAAACGAGAAAAGATCGTAATCTTTCGCGGATTTTATAAAACAAAATCAAGAAGAAACAGAGAAGGGATTTTACAAAATCGAGAGAAAACCGTGAAAAGTTAATTGTTGTTGTTAAAGTTTGTTGATTAATTGTCCTTGTAGTCCGAATTAAAGTCCAAAGTCCTCGTATTTAGTCCATGAAGTTTGTTTGTCTTGATGTGATGTTTTGATTAAACGATGATTAATATATATTCCCAAATTCGATCAAATACCACCTGATGCGTGGATCGAAAACATAGGTTTTCAATGGACAAAACCCTAAACATGGGTTTTCAATGGACAAAACGCAATGACTTTAGTCAAAACGCAACTATCTTTGAACAAAACGCAGTCACTTTTCTTAAGCAAAACGCAATGTTCTTTGAGCAAAACGCAGTCTGTCTTGATCAAAACGCAATGTATAAAAAATTTGGGCAGAGTAACGTTTAGTCAAAACGCAATGATGGTCTTCAAAACGCAACCTGTGGAGACAAAACGCAACACACAAAAAATATCAAATCGCAGTGACTTGAGAATCAAAACGCAACGACTTGAGATCAAAACGCAGCGACTTGAATCAAAACGCAAGAGTCTTGAGCAAAACGCAGTGTCTGTCAATCAAAACGCAATGAATTTTGACCAAAACGCAACAAGTACAAATGTCACTTTCAAGTACGGTACTTGTTTGTCTCTATACTCAAAACGCAACCAAGAATTTTGTCAAAACGCAATGACGAAAATTTTCTTCTAACTTGCGAATAAGCCCAAATCTTCCAACTTGCTTATGAAATAAGCTAACCACTACCCTAAATAAGCTATTACACGTATTCTAAACAAGAAAGTACAAGCTTTTCGGATCAAACAACAACTTTCTAAGCAAAACGCAACATAGAAAATCAAAAATAAAAGTAAGAAAAAATGAGTTTCTAGCCACGAAATTGCTAAGACATAAGCTAGGAAGAATAAGAAACACAAAAGTACACGTTTTTCTTCCAAAAGCTTAACCAAACCACGAATTCGTGTGCTTATTTTTTCAATAAGTCACGAAATTAGTTTTTAATCCACAAATCAAACACGAAACACCCGAGGCTCTTGATACCAAATGTCGGTTACCCTAAATCACTTCACTTCATTACCATGTTGCTCGAATACAAGTAGAAAAGAGAAGGAAATTATGAGAATTGTAGAGAGAGAAAATGAAAGAGAATGGGAAGTTTACTTGCAAGACAAATGTTTACAAATGAACCAACACCATTTTCCTTGATGGAAAATGGTATATATACCCTACACAACTACATGGGGCGTGTGGGCTTTTACTTGGGCCGGGCTCGGGATTGACTTGGGCTTTAGCCCGATACACATACAATATTAGCTTACATTTACGAGCCCGTTTACCCTTCTAGCCTATTACAACGTATAATTAATTAAGTGACCGAGACCTAATATAATGAACGAACTTCCTTGTTCGACTCAATATTTTGAGGCTAACAATCTCCCCCGAAGTGAGTTCATTGTGACACTCCTTCATGAGATCAATGAGATTGCTTTTGTCGTTAAGATCTTGTGGTCTTGGTCTCTGAATTCGTTGTAGGCTTGTTCCTTCATGCTTTGTGATCTTTGATCTTGAGCCTTTGTCATTGTCTTTTTTGCTATCTGAAATAATAGCAAGCCATATGACATGTTTTAAAATATTTTGAACTTCTGCTCGAACTTCATTTACAGCCTCGTATCATTATTAAATGACATTTCTAAGGCCGTAAATGTTATCGATTTTCAAAAGACATGTCATGAAAAACCTATTTTTTATATTTTCTGATTTTTTTAATTTTCTATTTTCTTTTCTGGTTTTATATTCTTATATTTTCTTTTTGAAAAATTTATATAAAATAAAAAATCTTTTTGGGTTTTTATATTTTCTTATATACATATGATACACAAGATATAACACGAGTTACCACAATTACTCGTCTTCTTCCTCTGTCGGACTCTTTAGTGTGTCAGGAGACATGCTTTTCATACCTAGCTTTTCGACCAAGAAGTTGAATCTTTCTCGTGGCAAAGCTTTTGTGAAGATGTCTACAGGTTGATATTCGGTTCTGACAAAGTAGAGTTCCATGACTTCATTCTCCACTTGCTCCTTAATAAAGTGGTATCTCACATCTATATGCTTGGATCTCGAGTGTTGAACATTGTTGCAGCATAAAGAAATTGCACTCTTGTTCTCACAGTATAGAGGAATCTTGTTGAATTTAAGCCCATAGTCTGTTAGTTGTGATCTCATCTATAAGATTTGTGCACAACACCCAGATAAACCAATATATTCTGCCTTTGTACTGGAGATAGCAGTGATCTTTTGCTTTTTGGATGACCAGCTAACAAGTTTATCTCCCAAGAATTATGCACTTCCAGATGTGCTTTGTCTAGTATCTTGACACCCTGCATGGTCTGCATCTGCATATGCTGTTAGAGTAATGCAATAATCTTTCGAATACCAAAGACCCATATCAATGGTTCCTTTTAGGTATCTAAAGATCCGCTTAACTGCATATAAGTGCTTTTTGGTAGGCTTTGCATGATACTCGGCACACATGCATGCTGCAAATACAAGGTCTGGTCTGCTGGATGTAAGATACATTAAGGAACCAATCATACCAGGGTAATGTGTGGGATCGACTGGTTTCCCCTATAGATCTTTATCCAGTTTACTTTTGTCCACCATAGGGGTGTCAACGGGATCACTATATAGCATACCAAATTTCTTTATTATTTCTAGAGCATAAAAAAAAAAAAAAAAAAAAAAAAAAAAAAATAAAAAAAAAAATTAGACTAGTTAAAAAGATGCCTCTCGGACATTAAGAAATCTGAAGTCCAAGAAAGAAAGTCATTTGCCCCATCATCGACATCTAAAATTAGAAGTCCATTATTCTTAGCAAATTCAATCCACACATACAGGATTAGTAGAGGCAAAAATTATATCTTCGACATAAATTTATACCAATAAGATGTCGTGTCCTGCTTTCTTGGTGAATAGTGTTGGATCAACTACACCCTTGGAGAATTCTTGTGATAGTAGATACCTGGACAGCATATCATACCATGCGCATGGATCTTGTTTAAGACCATAGAGTACCTTTTTGAGCCTATACACGTGATTCGGCTTGTCTGGATCTACGAATCCTTCCGATTAAGAAACATAAACCTCTTCGCATAGCTCACCATTCAAGAAAGCCATTTTGACATCCATCTGATAGATTGTCATGTTCTTGGTGGCAGCATTAGCAATGAAGATACAAATGGCTTCTGTTCTGGAAACAGGTGCAAACGATTCCTCGAAGTCTATTCTTTCCTCTTGTCGGTATCCTTTAGCAACTAACTGAGCCTTGTTTTTAGGTACACCGCCACACTCGTCTTTCTTGACTTTGAAGATCCATTTCAATTTGATCAACATTACAAGATCTGGACACGGTACTAATTCCCATACTTACAGCCTCTAGAATTCATATATTTCTTCTTGCATTACATCAATCTAGGAGGATTCGAGCATTGCTTCTTTATAATTCTTCGGTCCAACTGAAGTGAGAAAAGCATCAAAATAACACCACATAGCGTCAGTCTGAAGTTGCTTTCTGGTGGAGACCGAGCGAGAAGGATCTCTGATCATATTTACTATTGGATGATTCTTAGTCCATTTACCAAGAAGTTCAAATGGAGTGTGGGATGGCCGCACATTAGATAACAATCCTTGAGAAGTTGAGTCTTCATGAAGAGTTTCTTGAAGTGGATCATAATTAAAGTGTGGTGTTTTTAGGGATTCTTCAACACCTTGAGATATAATTAGAGATTTTTCTTGTTCTTGTGTTGATGGGATACTTGTTGATGGTTCATCCTGGTCAATTGAAGTTGACACAGGAGAATCGACTATATCTACAGCTCTTGGTGTAGCGGCTACTTGAACTGGAGAAATAGCAGGATTTTACAAAATCAAGATAGAAACCGTGATGAATAATTAAATGACATTTCATGTATGATTAAATTGATTGTTGGTTTGATTGGATGATTTTTTGATTTGAGTAATTTTTCCTTTAGTCCGAATTAAAGTCCAACACAAATTCCAAAAAACTGAAAAATGTTAGTAACTCATAGTAAACGAGGGTTTTGGGCCTCGAGAAATCTGTAACTAGCTAAAGGGTGGTTATAGTGTAATCCGTCTCGTTTTTCTCTTCGATTTGAGAGGTCACGGGCCGTAACCTGGACTTAAGGTTCAAAGATATGGCATATTTTAACTGAAAACCCTTTTTTCTTCACACCAAAGATTTCTTGGTCAAAACGCAACGAATGTTGGTCAAAAAGCGTGATCCGTCTCGTTTTTCTCTTCGATTTGAGAGGTCACGGGCCTGAAACGGACTTACGGATCAAAAGTTATGGCTGTTTTACTGAAACCCTTTTCTTCACACAAGATTTCTAGACAAAACGCAACCACTTTTCTTGATCAAAACGCAATGAATAAAAAATTGGGCAGAGTAACGTTGAGTCAAAACGCAGTCGTGGTCTTCAAAACGCAACCTGTAGTCAAAACGCAACGAGTCAAAACGCAACGAGTCAAAACGCAACGAGTCAAAACGCAACGAGTCAAAACGCAACCAGTCTCAAAACGCAATGAGTCAAAACGCAGTGAGTCAAAACGCAATGACTTTTGTCAAAACGCAACGACTTTTGTCAAAACGCAACGACGAACACTCCTTCAGTTAGGCAAAACGCAGCCAAGAAAAAATCTTCAAACTTTTTTGTAAGCTACGAAATGATGTTAAAACCACTTAGTAATGATGCAAGGAAGTGAGATAAGCCCAAAAGTACAAGTCTTTAACACATTTAACCACGAAACAAAGATCAAAGTTGATTTTTTTCTTGCTTTTTTTTCTTTATTTCGAACCAAAGAAAAAAAAACAAGAACCCACGAATTTTTCACAAATCAAACACTAAACACCCCTTGGCGAGTGATACCATATGTTATCCCACTAGTTTACTCCATTACACAACTATGTTCTATACCAAGATGCTAGAAAGTAAGAAATCTTAGAGAGAGAAAGTAGAGAGAGAAACTAGATTAGAGAGAGAATGGGAAAGTTACAAGTTATGGGAAAAAATGCAACCAACACCCTTCACCAAGTGTGGAGAAGGGATTTTATACCCTAGCCTTCTAGTTGGCTCATGGGCTTTCTTAACGGGCCGAGCTTGGCTAAACTTGGGCTTTCACCCTTAACATGGACAATATTAGATTACAATCCAAGCCCGTTGAACCTGACTAGCCTATTACAATACAATACCTCGTTTGACTTTCTAAGACCGATAACATTCTTGTTTGACTTAATATAATTAAGGCTAACAAAAGGTGTCATCGATCTAAGTAAAAACCATGTCCTACACTCTCGCACCAAACATATAGAATTCCAACACCATTTCCTCCGAGATAATGTACAAAAAGAAAACATTTCTATAAAGAAGGTTGAGGGGATGCGTTTCGTGGGCGTGTGGGGGGAGGGTGGTGGGGCTAGTGGGGGGGGGGGTACTGGGGAGGAGGGGGGCTGGGGGGGGGGGGGGTGGCGGGTCTAATCTGGCTGGGGGGGGGGGGGGGGTGTGCGTGGGGGCGGAGGGGGGGGGGGTTGTCATGTGTATAGTGATTGATGTATTATAATATTAATATAATTTTATATATTATTATTAAGTGTCTAATTATATAATAATAAACTCTCTACTTCTAGTTCTTGAATTCATTCTACCATATTCTAAATTTCGTAAGACAAAATGATGTGAAGTTAAGCCCAAATAAAAGAAGTTTCACATGGCGAATAATCAATAGGGTTACGTGAAACGAATACTCACAATAATGCGGGGAGCGCTAGCGATTTGTTGTAAACCTTGTTCCCTCTCAAAAGCGTCACTCTTTTCTGCCCTTTATCATCTACATAATGCCGATTCAAAAATTAGACAAAAGCTGAAATCACAATTCATCATAATTAATGGGAAGCAAACGTAAAAGCTACCATTTTGTTACGTTGTATCCGAACAGCCCGGGCTCGCTTGGTCGCATTGCGAGCATGCTTCCTAATCGTGGTCCCATCTAAGTTATAGTAACAAAAGCATAAAGTTTCAATATGAGCGACACGACATCGTTTATTATTTGTCTTCCTCGAAGCAGTAGCTGCAACAACAAACATAGTATACTCGATTAATAGAGCCCTAAGCATGTAAGTATACAAATCCAAAATAAAACCTTTTAAAAAAATTTCTACCTTTCTAATCACTTGCTCAAAATTTTGTTTCGGATTCGTGCAAAGCTGAGTAGAACTCAGCCAATTCTTCTTATCACCGATATCGCTTTTGACTTTTCTCAGCCAAAATAGGCATCAAGTTGAGCAGCCAATTGTTGGAACTTGGAAGCTTGAATCTGCAATTTTCGAACAAAGTTAAAAAAAACCTATTTTCAAACGAATCAAGAACGTGGGAAACCTTTGTCAAGCAGCTCTTCCAATTTTCAAGTTGATTAGTTATTTATTGTTTCATCTAAATGCTCGTTAGTCGCCACATTTTCTGAAACAAAAATCGCACGATCTCACATTTTTTAGGTATTTGATGAAGCGTAGATAAGTTAACGTGCTTCCGGGAAGGCTTAAACGTACTTTATCGCGAAACATAAACACTTAACGTAACCAATAAAAATAAAATGTGCAATGTTAATAATTATCCTCGAAATAATCATATAACACTTGCTTGATGTAAACATGTAATTGTTTAATGCTCGTTTACATTGAATGATCATTTTTAGTTTACGCGATTTAACTTAACGTTTACGGTTTAAGAGAAAACGCGTAAAACCCTAAAAATAAATTGTGCATTACATAATGTCGTACAATGACATAAAATGCGAGGTGTTATACACGGTATCAAAAACAAAGGGATTGTAAATACCTAAATCATTTATCCGTGACTTTATGAAACCACACTCGGATATTTCTGGGAGCATTGACGTGTTGCTAGACGCTTACCAATGTTATTATGTTATTTATACATGCCCAAGTGGGAGCTGTTGGAATATGTCCAAGTATAAATTAATATATGTCCAGATTATTTATTCGAGCCTACGGGGACGCACGCGTTAATGCGTAAAACAATTAAAGAATATATTAAATGTAATATGTTTATGTGATAAGCATAACTTATGTTAAATAGTTAAAGTAAATATTTAATGAGTTATTAATATGATATTTAAGGAAAAAGAAAGTAACGGTTTTCCTTTTAATTGGTCATAAACCCCTATTAAGGAGGTGAGAGAGTTTTCCTTGCAAGCACAAGGAATTTAGCCTATAAATAGAGGTTAAGGGATTCATTGTGGAGAGACCTTGAAAAATATAATCCCTAAATCTCTCTCCATCTCTTTTGTTAATTCGATCGACCAAAAACTCAAAAGGGTTTTCGGTTCTTGTGTTGGTTCGATCTAAGGGGAAAAACCACAAGGGTTTCAATCGTTGATTTCTACGAGAACGTGGTGGTTTTATTGCTTATCACTACTAGTACTAGCATACTTAATTGTTTGCTACAGAACGTATTGTGTGTGTTGAAGTAGAGGGATTATACTTTGATCCTAGTGGTTACGCGTGGTGTTATACATACGCGTATATTCAAGAAGGTGTAACATTTATTGCTAAAAGGTACACATCTCTAATCTTGTTAATTATGAATTCTATACGTGTTTACTTTCCGCTGCGTACTCGTGTTTAATGGTTAATTAGATTTAAAATCCCAACAATTTGTAACAGTGGGGACACAGACCCTTGTGTTGCATCCGAAGGCACAATTTACGCTTTGGAAAGTATGGGTATTGATGTCATTGAGCCATGGAAAAAGTGGATGCTACCAAATACAACAAAGGTATTTAGCAAGAATTGGTATATATAAGATTAATTACCAACTTACTATGTATCTATGCATGTATTATGTAGTCGAATAAATCCACACTAATATTAATAACTCATAGTAGTAGTATTTTAACTAATACATTGATATGACATTTAACATACAGGTGGCTGAAATGAAGATTGTCTATGATGGTATCACCTATGGCCACTGTATTGCGTGCTGGACATGAAGTATCTACTTATCGTGATAAATTATTCTATCTTTTGAACAATTTTCTTAGTAAATGATCATAATATATGTATGAGTCTTACATATGTATATATTGTTGTAAATACGATGTAAGAAGTGAATTAAATTTACATAAAAGGATTATGTTCTGAAGGTTGCAACAACCAACGATGAAAGACTCAAAGTCGAGCTTTTTTCTCATTATATCGGGTAGTAATTCTTTTTTCTCAGCATGGTTTTTCTGATTTACATAAAACCATATGATAACTAATTAGTAATTACAAGTGGAATGATTCCCATGACTTCAACATATGGGGGCTTAACATGCAAGTATTATAAATACTTTCGATCTTTCATTCTTAAAAATTCCATTGTTTTCTTGTGATTTATAAGTTCATATTCAGTTTTTCTTTCAAAGTGATTGAGCAAGAAATATTTTGTAGTTAAGAAACATGACAGTTAGAATAATCCAATTTCCTCAGTATGTTATTTAGCAATTATCTACCTCGTATTTTAACCTAAATTATATTTAGGAACACCAAATAACGTTTTGTTTTTAATTTACTTTGGTCGAGACAAAATAGATCCATATGTATTGATCCAATATAGGAGTCAAGAACATAAGAGCACTATTGGAAAAGGATATGTTCAATTAATATTTCAATAGCTTTCTCGTAACACATGATTTTATATGTTCAGTTAATATTCCAGAAAGGGGCTCTTCACGCCACCATTCATCTCTAAAGGACGGGGATAGGAGTGATATAGATAGACATAAGAGTAGCCGCGAAACAAGAGACAAGGATAAGGATGGATAGAGGCATGGAAAGGAGCCGTAATGGGGAGGCTAAAGATAGAGAAAAAGAAAGGAAAATAAGAGAACTTGAACACAAAAGCATGTACTTTTTACGTTTATCATATCAGGTTCATTTCTCATTCCATGTGTTAGATAATCATGGATAAGTGCTTTTTGGCATAACTCATTGAGTGGCATTAGTGGTTCATTAATTGTTAGTGTTGCATGAACTGAGTAGTTGTTAGGATGCTATGCAGTTCGCAAAAGTCGTTTACTATGCTGTGTGGCTTTGTGATCCTTTGCTATCATTTTAATATGAAGCGAACCCGCCCGTCGGGCGGGTTGTGTTATTTAGTGATTGGATGCCACCTCAACGATGACATGTCACACCCCAATCATTAATTTTCATATTTTTATTGATACATACGTACGCTTCATTTTTTTTATCAAAACCTTAAATGCCTCCAAAAAATACGCCTCATTCTTTTAGAACATGGTTACACCACATGACATGTAATTAGGTATTTTTTCCCTTGTAAATCGTCTTTATCCAACTATTCATATCCAACATCCAGAATTCGTATCCAACTTCCAATCAAACTCAAAAACCTGTTACCTAAATTTTATGTATACATATTGAAGATATACTCCATGAAAACCTGGATCCTAAACAAATACCCTAATATCTCTAATTCATAACCTACTCCCTTCTCATTCATTGTATCTTCACAGGAACTCATTCATTTGTTTCCTTACAAAACCCTAATATCATTTTTTTCTTGCCGCAGGTACTGTCTTTAAAGAACCAATTCTCTACAAAAACATCCCCAAACTGGTACCAGGTAATTTCCGAATTTGGTATTGGTGTTGGCTTTATTCTTATTTTTCACAAAAAGGGAGTAAGAGCTAAAGCGATAAAAGCTATATTGATGTTGGCTTTTTTATGTAGGTTGGACAAAGGCAATATGCATTGGAAGACATGGTTTTGGTGATCAGCACAAAGCTACTGATGCCGTGATTAAAGGACCGGGAAAATTGAAGATGGTATTTGGTATGATTATGAACTGATTTGATGGTTAATTTGAGTATTGATCATTCCGTATGATTATTATATAACAACCATGCATCTTTCAGTTCCCAAAGGAGGCGGTGAAACCACCGATTTGGAGGTTTACAACTTTACTGGTGCTGGAGGGGTAGCTTTGTAAATGTACAATACCGACATGTTTGCAAGTCTTTAGGGTTTCGTCTCCGTTTCCTATTATTATCATCAATAGCAGTTTGTAATATCTCCTTTGAATCAATATAAACAATCAATTGTCAGACATTAGCTTACTATTGACTGGAAATCATGGAGACCTTATCTACAAAAATCTTCAGCCCCATCCCTCAGGATTCGCATGTTTATATACAACTCTGATTATATGATTATTCTATTTTTACACCATTTATATGCGGTTTTGATAGCAGAGAAAGGCATTTTTGTATACAACTTTTACAGATTTGTATTCTTTTTTAACAGCTTTATATGCTATTAGGATAGTAGAAATTTCAAAAGCTTTATATGCACTTTTTTAACAACTTTTATATGTTGTTTTTTTAACAGCTCTTATATTCCGTTTGTATGTTTTTTTTACAGGTTTGTATGTTGTTTGATTCACCTAAATTATGTAGTTCACCAAGCTATTATAGTCATTAAAGATATCTTACAAGATCGCTATTCACTCTATATCAAACTTAACCCTTCAGTAATCTATTCTCTCAGTTATGAGTCTATCATTCCCACACTATGTGAGAGCTTGGATACTTGGGATGATCCAAAAGCAAATGTACAAATCAAAGTTGTTTATCACTAATTTATGGTGTTCATCTTGCAGTCAAATTTTCTAAACATGAGGAGGTATGTTAAGCATTTTCCATCTTTATGACAAGGTAATAATTTTTTGACAAATCATTTTGGCTGATCATTTGACATGCATGTTAAGGAATAGAAACAAACAGTTTTGTTTCCAAATATTTAGTTGACCTATATGACGTAGGCTTCTTCATGCTGCAACAAGTGGATTTTCAACATTTCCTTGATTATTAGGGTAACATTTTCAATATGAAGCTGCTCTTATATAGGTATCTTTTTCTCATATCTCTTTGCCATTGTATTTATTGCTTACATGCCCAAAGAGAGTAAGAAAGTTATGCTCTCAGAAGTATATAACGTATACATTATCTATCAAAATTTGTAATTGAAATTGTGCGCAACTTAACGACCCGACCTTTATATAACTTCTTGATTTTGGGAAAGAGAATATCAATGGATTGAAGGTTAATAAAATTTTAAGGGTAATCTACAATGAAACTAACCCGATTGCTCGAACAAAGAACGAGTAAGTTTTGTTTTAACTGTTTTCACATGCATACCACAACTTTTAGTATATTATAAGTAATTGAGCTCTAATTAAACCGATAGTCAGAACGTACAAGAATTTGTATATTTAAAAAGGATAAACTAAAGATCACTTTCGGTCTTAAAAATAGGTAAAACGTTCCATTTAGTTAATGCAATGTTATGACAGATTTCAGGGTATGGTTAAAGGTTATTGTGGAGTCCTTCGTTTAGGGGAAGCTACCTTAACCCTTGATGCTGACTCACCCGTAATACAACCTGAATCATGGGAGCACATTAAGGATGGCGACATAAAGAAAACCGCTGCAACATTTTGTGGGGAAATATGGCAAGTCCCTCTAATTTTCTTTGACATTAAAGTAATTCATAACCAACATATAGTATTTCTACTAAAACCTTACAAATTAAACATGTAATATTTGCTTGAATTTCGGTCTATCTTTAAATATTTACATCACTAACTAAAGATATCCGATTATGACTACTCTATGGTAAATATATGTGGTCCGAAACTCCAAAAATCATATTTTCATAAAGAGATATTCAGGTATAGAGTTCTGTAAGAAAATTGATATTGTGATGAGTGTAAAATCACATAACCGTCCCTAACTATAACCGCTTGATTGTGATTATCGTAATTTGATTCTTCAAGCTGCAATATAAGTACATGTCAGATGTATCTATGCGACGATGGACTGATTAAGTTTGTTGATCTTTCTAGGATCCCGATTTATTACTCTTATGATGAACCTAGGAGTCGTATTGATCTAGACACGATTGGCATGGCTTAAAGACTATCATTAATAAGAAAGATGTTGATATGGTGATCATTACTCATGAAAGAGATTTTCTTTATTAGTCATGCAATAAAAATAGTGAAGACTTACATCAGCGTTTCTGGAAAATACAAAAGGGAATATCTAATCACGAAATTTGGAAAAGGCGACAAGGATTTAATCTGTAATTTACAGCTTTGGATGAAGAAACTGAAGGAAATCAAGACTACAACAAGCTTAGGTTAGCATGTTAAGTGCTGGAAAAACTTCTTGACGTGCATCTTCTGCTGAAAAGGTATTTATTTCACATAATATTAGCGGTTTGATTGTTTTCTTATGACATTTTGGTGCTTTTATGTGTCTGTACGGATTATAAACAGTTTCAAGTTATTAATAACTTTAAATATTGTTCTTACAAGAAACACAACACTCATTATTTAATGACATCTTGATTCTTTGATTACTACTGTGATTTATTGGTGTGTGAGTATAAACCTGATAGGCACGGAGGTGATCAAATTAGAGAAATGAGGTCCAAGTAAAAATGAAAATCCCTTATACCTTTCATAATGTGAGGTGAGTAATTCTTTGATCTTTAATTGCTTACGTTTTTATAAACTCATCACATGTGCAATTACAACTATTATATACAAAAAAATAACATGCTTACAAATAATGTACATCTTTTTCACCCATTAATTACATATGGTTCTGGCAATAGTATGCATATGTCGATGCAAGCGAAAATTATAAAAGTTGAAACTTTACATAAGCTTTATGATTGCAAGTCTGTTTTTTATGCGAGTCAGACGTGGTTTAGTTCATGTGCTTTAGCTATCTCAATTGGTTTCAGTTACAAGGCTGTCTCATAATGGGCCAAACTTTGTGGTCCTTTGATCATGTTTACTAAGAACCATTAAAAATAGTTCATCATCATGAAATATGATCTAATCCATATAAGGATGAAAAAATGGTTCACGCCTATTGAATTAGCCGACCTCACTTTTCTATTATGTTTCCGCCTCCTGTCATGTAACCCATGTTGTGGTTCATACCTTAAGTTGGACCTTTGATCACAAAATTGGCAGGGGATCATAACTATGTAAAGATTAGTTTCGTACCAACATACTTTTAGAACATGAAATAGCGAGTATTCAAACTACTTATGCTTAATCGAGTAGTGATCCATCTATAGAAAGTGTTTAAGACTTTAAGTCTACAAGTTCTAAATTATAAGCGACAAATACTTACTGATTTGTAACGTGTTGAGTTTTAATGTCAGTTAATTATTGGGGTTTGTTACTGGAGATGTAGCAATAAATCATCGACTTCTCCAGATAGGTGAAATCTACTTCTTTGACAGCCGCTAACCCAGCTTCGCGTTGGAAGTTTTGCCTTTCGTGTTGAAAGTTTTGCCGGTTCTTTAGGTGTCTATTATGTTCCTTTTCGGTCTCATTTAGACTGAACTCAAAACTAATTTACCAGGTACTATATAAAAAAATACATGATATACAAATCTAAAAGTGGTACAACTCCAAAACACTTAACATATACAAACTGTTTCTTAACTATGATCATTATTAGAAAAAAACAAATTGCATAGTTTTACAACACGAAATAATTTATCACAAGAGATATAAGAAGTATGAAATCCTTATATATCTAAATGGTATGCTAAGAAGGTATATACATATACTCATAAACTAAATTGATATGGCAACCATGTGTAAAGTATGACCCACGTGATCCTATGATTGAATATACATGACTTGGCCAAACACATTAGTTAACCAAATTGTGACATAAGATGAATATACATGTTGCTAAGTTTGATACACAGGAAACTAACAAATGTACTTAAAAGTCCAAATATTATACAATAGTTTTTTTTGTATTTTATACAAGTCATTATAGATGTTGAATACAATATAAGTATTTCGGACAAGGTTTTAACAATTTAAGTGATGATATAGTGTCAATGTGATCAGTGTTGACAAATATGTAGGTTAAATAAATTTACACCATCTATATATGAAAAGAATTGTCAGATGCTAGCCTCACACATATTCATCTTTTACCAACCTTCCAATTTGGAGACGTTGAAGATGAAAAATGCGCAAAAAAATCTGGCATGTGCTAAGAAAATGAAATTCATGTTGTCCTTAAATGTCTTAATACAAGTCTAGCGAGTTATGTTTAGTCTCTGTATGGACGAGCCTTTCCCTTTATATGTTTGGATCAAGAATGAAATGTTGGTAGTTATAGAATACGATATTGAATACCAAAGCATATAAAAGTAAAGAGTTTAACAATGTACAGTTAATCATATCAAATTTTTCACATTTTATTCTTTATAGGCGAACCTACATAATGTTGCTCCACTCATCTCATAGATGGAGATGGAACTTTTAATGTAACAGGACTTGATGCATTCATTAAGGAAGTAAAACTCAGTGAGTGTGGTCTTTCATATGACGTTTTCTCTATCATCTTCTAACATTTTTCCACAAAAAGTACGGGTAAGTGGTATCACACCGAAGTTACGTAACATAATAGTATAACCTAAGTCATAACCAATTTTAATGTTAATCTTCCATTACATCAATTGCAATATTTTGTTATGATATTTTGTACAAGGAAGAAGCACGCGCTAAAATCATCGTTTTTTTTATTATTATTCATAAAAAGGTAGCTTAAAAACAAACAACAAGTTATATATAGGTATAAGATACTATTTCACTTTCTTTCTACTTTCAGGATGAGTGTAGAGGTTTAAGAAGCAATTGGTCAAATGGTTCAAAAGTTTCAAAAGTCACCGAAAATTTATAGGTAACAAAATAGTTCTGCAAGCATTCATTATCTATAACTTTTTAAGGAAATGGACAAATAAGTGTCTTGCAACATGTCAAGAGTGGCAGTCTGCTACACAACCCGTTGCTTGATTACCCGTCAATTACCATCCATAGCTCTGTACCATGGTTCCTCTGATAAAGATTGTGGTCAAGATACTTCCACTGTCAAATCAAACCATGGTTGATGCCAAACACGCTTGATACCTAAATTAAAAGATGAACTCCTCTGAACTACTCCACAGCCCCTGCGATTACACTTCATCCCACAATTATTGGCTGGTGATTAATGGTATATCAGTTAATGTATGGCAACTCTGATTGTTTTTTTTTTGGCAGATTTTGATCATGCTAACATAGTTTTGGTATCGATTTTTGAAGGAACTCAATTAAAGAATATGGTATGAAAATTTTATTTTTTTACTACCCAAAACCATCTTTTTCATTACGTACTGATGTTGCAGATCTGATTTTTTTTATGTCTTCCAATGGTAATTTTTTATTGTAGTTTCGTGGGTTTATGCTTGAAAGGTATGGGCGTTCCCAAAAGGGTTCTAACTAAAAAAACGCGTAATTCTTATATTTCTTTATCTATCATGTCAAGTGTTTATGCAAAACTCTAATGTTGTTGTGAAACACTTGACAGTTCCGCAAATCACTTACAAATCCTCCAAAACTTGATTCTATTACATAAAGGGGGATATAAATGTTGGCAAAAAGATAGTGAATAGATTCGAGCAAAAAGATATCAATTATTTCTGATCTATTTACGGAAATTTAGAATTTATCAGTAATGGAAACAACCATATTCAAGATTTTATAATAATGCTTTTCTTCAATGATATATGCTGTAGCAGAATTATGATCACTAAGGGAAACGTTTATATGCACTGTTAAAGATTAGTCTTATAAGGGATTGTCCATAAGATCTTACCAAGTAGTCATGACTTTCTGTGAGATCTATCTTTTTTGATTTCACGAATGTAAGCTGATACATGTTTTAAATGTCCAAAACTATTAACTTCCTAAGCGTTTATCTTTATCTGAATTTCAACCATAACTAAAAGTTTATGAATTCTTACATGTCGTTGTTGTTGTTCCCTTATTTCTTTAGCAATGTACTTAGCTAGGAAAAATAAAGGTGTTTTTGATCGACGGGCCATGTGGCAAAACCTGTAAATTATTGCGTAAATCCTAGATTTATGCAAATTCGTATTACAAGGTTGTGACCATTATAAGACATATGCGTATAATTGATTATGACATGACATATTTATTATTGCTTGGATTTTTGGTCAAGATTACGACGAAATGTTCTGAATGATGGAAATTGTACCCTATATATAAATAGGAGTGATATGTTAGATATGTAGGCCGTGTGCATCATGATCCAATTACATGTTTTTGGGATTAAGAATGGATGACCAGGTAAGTCATCGTAAACTCAATTGTGCTAATACTATTATAGAGCTACTAAAAGGCGTATGTTTTCATTCTATGGCTTCAGTTTGTTAAACATACACCCATCGTAATTGATTTGTGTGGAGACATGAATAACAAGCAAAATCGTGTCAAAAATGAAGAACAACCTGTTACTTGCTTTTGTACACACAATATTACACTAAATAAGGAAGTAATCTTCTACACACCAACCATAAGAAACCTTATTATGTTGAACGACACGTGGACCCTTACAAGTACGATGATTATCATTAGAATGAACCATTACAAGTAGATGTTTCTGCACTTTATAACAAAAGATTTATGACCTGAACACCCCGTCGGGTAAAACAAATTTTAAAACTTATATGACACTATATTATAGCAGGATCCAAAACAGACCAACCCGGACCTAACAAAACACTTTAATATTGAACGAACAAAAATACACCCACCCAGAAATAACTGAACAATTTAGATCCGTTTAGCCCAATTGGACTCGACACTCGCAGTTATTAAGCCAAACTCACACACCCCTCTAATCTAAACAAATTTTTCTGAGAGCGAACCCAGGCCCCGTCGATCTGGAGTTATGTAACTAGTGATATATATATATATATATAATATATATATAATATATATATATAAAATATATATATATAAAATATCTTATATATTGAGGCTAACTATAACTGGAATTAATATGAAATAAGTGACTGCAACGCCAACCTTCAACGATGACATGGCACAATTAGGTACTAACTATGGCCTGGATTTAATAGGAGGTTGCCACAAAGATAATGACAAATGCCCATTAGACACATGACATGGCACCTACAGGCAACAATTATTAATAAATTTTCGTTTTTATTAGTTTATTTATTTAATGTTTTATTTAATTAAATATTAATTTTTTTTAATATAAATAATTTTATTAATTTTCGATTTTTAAAAATATGGCACTAGCAAGGTTATTGAACTCATGACTAAGGTTTAGATGCTACGAAGTTAACCAACATGTAAGCAAATTAGCCAATTAGATGTTTTACTATAAAAACCAAAATAATAATATATTTTACAAATGATCGTTTACATACATGTTTTGGTATATTTGGATGATCTTTTTTATTTTTGCAAAAATATATTTAAGGATATACTCCATATTTAGATTTTTATTCAAAAATATATTTAAGGATATACTCCATATTTAGATTTTTATAAAGATACGTAACTAATTATATCTTCACATAGATCCTTAAAACCCTAATCAGTTTTTAACTTTTCCTCACGAATTGATTGTTAGGGTTCTTATTCATTACTATTTCTTATTTGTTACTGATTGATTATTCATTACTCCATATGATTAGATGAATTTGATAATGAATTATTGTTGTTTTTAATGCATGGTAAAGCTACAATGTACAGGTTATGTTTATGAACAACAATGCATGTTGAAGATGAACAGTATACAAGTCAATCCATTCAGTATCATGAGGTATTATAAATTACCTTTATTAATTTTCTGGTTAGAATATGTGTTTTAATTTTTACGTGGAAACCTTCGGCCTTATTTTTAGGTATCTCTAATCAGTTTTTAACTTTTCCTCACGAATTGATTGGCACTGGATTTAATGCTATCTTTTCTGCTTTCACAGAAATATTTTCTTTCTAAAACAGAAAAAGAAAGAAAACTATGAACGATTTATTATAACCTTTTATGTTTGAGACTAAATGTGGTTTGCTGAAACTTAATTTCGTTGCAGGTCTTATATTAGCAGCAACAAGGTGGTTGGAAGCGTATGTGAAGACACACCAGAACGGATCTATATAATTACAATCACCAAACTCTTTCTATGACAGGTATAAAGTTGATAAATTTTGAATGCTCATGTAAAGTTCATTATATTACTACCACTAGGCATCCAGATATGAATGTAAATATTTTAGTTGCATGTTGCATCGGTGAGACCTTAAGAATCACTGCACCCATTGCCCCTTGCCACAATTAACAGATCATGGTATGAAACATTAGAACGAGCTTTGGGATCATGTGTAACATTTCTCAATTTCAGGTCATTTTACGACTCCTATTATTTGTTACTATTTATTTTGGTCTGATACGCGTTTACTTTTAATTTAACTTTTAAGTTAAATCGCGTAGACTAGAAATAATCATTTATTATAAACGGTCACCAAATAAATTAAGGTTTACATCCACCAAGTAATAAATAGTTATTATGAAGATAATTATGAACTTTGCATGCTCATTGCGACTTAACATCGATATTTTTGGTTTTTTAACATCTGTTGTACAGTTTAATGTGGTCATCATGTGTGTGTTTTTATACACATATCAAGGAAGGAAAATCTAGCCCGTGCTATTGAGGATGAATCTTGTGGAAATTCATCAGCGGCTTATGAATGCTATCAAAAGGGAGTGGATATAACACCTGCAATTGCGTATGAACTAATTCAGGAAATAAATGCCATAAGTTAAGTTATATATTTAACCACATGTGCATCACCAAGATGAAGTATGAAGTTCATTTGTGAATTTATAATACTATCAGATATGTATGCTAGCTCAGATTGTGAATCGTGCTAGAATTCTCTAACTGAGTAAAAACCTGTAATTAAATAGCTGGAATCAACATGTCTTTTTTCTCATCTGTTTCACTTTGTGCATATATATGGTAGTAACTGTTCATACTATTTTCTAACCGAGTATCTTCATTTTGAAGGTTTTGAAACAAGAAAATATATCATATGTCGTGGCCCCTTACGAGGTTGATGCCCAAATGACATTTTTAGCCCTTAGCAAGCATGTAGATGTTGTCATTACCGAAGACTTGGGCTTAATACCATTTGGTTGGTGAGTTTGTATTTTGCTCAACAACTCTTCTTTATTGCTTCTTATAAGTTTTGAGCTGACACTTGGTTAACCTTTCTCACTCAGATCATATTCAAGATGGATAAATATGGGCAGGGTGTTGAATTTCAGTACTCGAAACTACAAAACAACCGAGAACAAAATTTGTCGGGTTTTACCAATTAAATGATTCTCGAAATGTGTATTCTAAGCGGTTGCGACTATTTGCAATCTTTGCCAGGAATGGGCTTGAAAAAAGCTCATGTACTAATAAAAAGTTTCAAATGCTACGATAAGGTACCATTTTTATTGTAATGTCTTTCTTTATTGGTCTTTATTTCTTGAAAATATTCCAAGCTTCCACACTAAAATGTCAGGTGGTTAAGCACTTGAAGTTTAGTGGCATCGATGTTCCGCCACTGTACAAAGAATCTTTCAGGAAAGCAATTATGACTTTCCAAAATCAACGAGTATATGATCCTGTGACCGAACATATTGTTTATTTATCAGAACTGTCTGGCAATATTGATGTGGATTTTTTAGGACCATATCCTTACAGTTTTACCTGGGCATTTGAATTTTACATATCTGTGCATTTTGTTGTGTGTTCTCAATTTCTGTTCCTTGACCGATTAATACATTGATACTCCAAAACCTAGCCAAAGGCATAGCAAGTGGAGATATTGATCCTTTTACCAACTCGCCGATCCAGGTGTGTGCGTGTGTGTGTGATTGTTTTTCAACTGTGATTTTTTAAGAAACTAAGTGTCAAATACGACTACTGGAAATGCCCTATTAACAGTTATAGATAAGGCTATTTTTATTTTCTTTTTTGACAACAGGATGAGTGTGTTATAGAAGGACCCGTAGTTGATGGAACATACGATCAATTACTTCTGTATCCTAAATTGCTATTGTTCGAAACAGTGCCTTCAAATTCAGATTATAGACTTTTAGTTACTTCTGCTTCCTGACTAAATGGGACCAATGATCACATTTCACTTTTTTCATATATTAACACAGCATGCTAAATGAATCTGTAAAGGAATCTTTAAATTGTTTAATTGTTGATTATCATTATTATTTTCGATTTATCCTTAACGCTGAAAGGTTTTGCATCTCTGGAAGTGAAGAGGAAATTCAGGGCCCCTCGAGTTTCACCAAAACCCCCAAGTCCAACAAATGCAAATCCACAGATTGACTTAACTGAAGAATTTGCGAGTGAAATTGTCAATTTCAGTAACTCTTAACAGATCTGTTTCTTCTATTCTGAGATGAATTGCTTTATTTTCTTAGGTGGGCTATTTCTTGGATGAAAGTGAGGTCAAAACAAGGGTGCAAAAGAAAAAGGTCATTGTCAGAAGTCGTTATTTTCAGAACAACAATACGGAAGAAAATGATCAGGCTAACACGAAAAAAACCTCTCAGCTGGTGTTGATGAAGCCGTGGTTGCAAACAAGCTTGAAACTTCTGATGGTGAACCCAAGTCTGTTTTTGGTTCGGTTGAGGTCAAAACAACAGTAGAGAACAGGATGTTACATACAAGTCGTTATTTTAGGGACAACAATCAAGAAAACGCAAATGAAAGGCATATAGAGACACCAAACATTGAAGGATTTGCCATGAAAAGAAAATTCTCCATTGTCGATGATAATGTTCAAAAAGTAAGTACCCCGAGTTCATTTAGCCTTACAGGTGCACGGCTGGGCTTAAGCCTGAGCCCTGTTAAAAAAAGACCGGTCCTAAGCCTGTACTGATCCGGCGGTCCTTAATACTGCAAGTATTGCTTGCACTCTTAAGACACAACCTCCTTAACTAAATATTCTAGGTAGGCGAGCACTCCTAATAATAAAGTGTTCCATGATACCTACTACACCTGACCTTTATTGATAGACTTGGATTTAAGGTTTCAGAAATGAGTCACCTCTTTCTTAGATAGCTCACAATGACAATTTTACCCATTAATCATGTGGACTTTTAGGTAGTTGGGTCATTTTAATGATTATACGTGGCTGCTGCAAAAGTGCAGTTTTAGAGTGACGTTTGGGGTTGTTTTATGGGTTTTTTTATGTCTGCTGCAAACCTGCAGTTTTAAGGGGTGTTTGGGGCTACTCAAAGTTGCAGTTCACTGAAACAGCGCACTAAATATCTATTTCACTAACTAATTAATACATCACATCATTTAGAACATGCATATTTGAGCCATAAATTGTGTTTTTTAATTTCGATTTCCTGTTCTAGATTTTGATTATGAATGAAATTTTCGAGGTTTATCATACTTCCACTGAAATTTGGTGTCATACAGTTTTAGCTAAAGAGGCTTCTAATGGAAATGTACATCAACATTGGTTAAATAGGATATCCTGAATGGTTGACACTGAGAACTTATAGGCAGTAGCCGATCCTCCGGGCGCGCCACTTGGCCTCACGGTTTGAATTTTAGTATTTGAAGTACTATTGTCTTAATGTATTTTATCTCGGTGTATCTTATAGTCTGATCTTATACAGGTTCGGGTAACCCGAGTACGGGGTTGTCTGCTCAGTTACATCTTGGAAGTTGCTGTAACTTCCATTAGGCCCTTGGTAAGCCGAATAGTTGTTTTGGTGGTAGCCACCAGGGTAACGCTCGGTTTCAAGAACCATTTTTGTTGTAGTAAAAATGTGTCTTGAAATCTAAACGTGTGTTTGCTGATGGTTTTGGTATATGACTACTCGATGACATTTATAGGGTAAACCCGTGATTCCAAATATATAAGAAGATGACTTACGTCTCATATCATGGGGATATTAGAACCCGCATCCATTGGTGACCACTGATCAAAGTCGCATCCCGTGTTTAGTTCACAGCTTTATTCCCAAATGTAGTCATATTGTAGGATCCCGTAACACTTCACTTCATAGAATCAAACACGAAATCGGAACAAGAAAAGAGAAAGAGAGTGAGTTGTTTAGAGAGAGAAAGAGGAGAGAGAATTGAGAGAGAAAAGAGAAATATGGAAAAGAAGAATTATATTGGAATGAAACAACTAACTTTTTCTAAAGAAGAAAAAGCTTATATACCCCGTCACGTTAAAGGTACGCGCGGGATATTTAACTAGGACCCGGGCTCGGGTTTTGCTTGGGATTAAACCCGAAACTTATACAATATTAGATTAACTATCGAGCCCGATTCCCGATATTTCCTATTACAACGTTAACTAATTGATTGACCGAGACTTAAATACATAATGAACGAACTTCATGTTCGACTCAATATTTTGAGGCTAACAATCTCCCCCGAAGTGAGTTCATTGATGACACTCCTTCATGAGATCAATGAGATTGCTTTTGTCGTTAAGCTCATGCGGTCTTGGTCTTTCTCTTTGTTATTTGTTGTAGGCTTGTTCCTTCATGCTTTGCGATCTTGACTTTGAGCCTTTGTCATTGTCTTTATCGTCTTTGCCATCTTGCGATCTTATGTCTTTGACCAACATGCTCATACTTTTGCATTATCTTGAAAGCTTCAAATCAGAGTTTGCGGAAGTCTTTGTCTTTAAATCTTGAGCTTTCTAGATAGTATGTCTTCGTAGATTGAGCATTTGAATGGGATTGAGGTTGCCGTTACCACCGTTTGACCTGCAGGTTTACGTTAGTGATAAACGAGAAATTTGATTTGAAAATCAATCGACGTGTCACTCGTTAAAGTTTGGCCGGTGACATAAGGAATTTTACAATATAACAATGAGACGATAACGTTAAACATTGTCGCAAACTACATAGGCGATTATCGATATTATTATGAAGCGAACCCGCCCGTAAAACAGTTTTTAAAATAGGAATCTCAAGAAAACAACAAATACTCTCAAAATGTTAAACAAACGTTATGTTAAAAATCCAAAAATTCCACACTTACAATTACAAAAAAAACACACGAAACAAACCCGCCCGTTGGGCGGGTTCTGTAACTGTATATATATATATATATATATATATATAGGTTGAACGGTAAATTAGGTGTCAATTGGCAATGGGGGTCATAACAAAGAGATCCAAAGATGATTTCAAGCACTGAGTTATACAGTACTTTCTGTAAAGCAACACCTACCTCAGTTGTTGCTGCTTCCAATGAACCAGTAGTTACTACAAATATAACTCATGATCGCACTTCACTTGTTTTCCACCAGCAAGAACAAACAAATTTGTCTGATGAACTTGCACAGTTCAAAAAAACCATGAGAGAGCAGTTTATTGAGAATGCAACAGCAAGCGCAGTGAAAAAGTTAACAATTAAGGCAACATACAAAGAGAATATGGTCAAGTTTCCATTCATGCTTTTAGATGGATTGGAAAAGTTGAAAGAGATGGTTGCAACAAGGTATCAGCTCAAACTTGGAAGTTTCAAACTCAAATATGTAGATGAAGATGACGATATGATATTAATTGCTTGTGATACTGACTTGATGTTATTAATTGGTGATCCTGGACAGCCAATTAATCAACATGCGACCAAACTCTTGGTTTTACCCATTGCTCATGCGTGAGCAACGATGCTTATCCCTTATTTGCATAGTTTACATGTGTAGAGTATGTTAGATTAGAGTATGCGAGTGTGTTTGTGCTTCAAAGGGAATGTAAAGAAAACTATCATGATAATCATATGAAGTGAGATTTACAATTATTGCTCGCCAGTTTTGAAGTGCAGTGTTAACCCAACACAAACCTGCAACTTCAATATTCCCAACAAACTAACAATGGTTAAGTAATCATAATCAAGGGGTTTTGTTTTGTAAAAGATCAAACCAATATTATACAGTTGCAAAGTATAAAATGCATTCAAGATATTTTTAACTTTTTTTTATCTTTTGACAGACTATTTTACAAGGCTTTTATTATCTTTTGACGGACTAATTCACAAGCTTTAAGTTCTTCGCCCCCACACACTAACTAGGTAAAACACTACCTTTTTTATATAAGGTTTCACATTGCAGCATCAAGGTTATTTCCGTCATTACTTACCCCTAAATCGATGAGCATAATGCTATCAAGAATCGCAAAGTTTCAATCTCAAGGGAATCCATTCGGTACCGAAGAGTTCAATCTTTTGCTTCGAGCGTTTTGTACCAGTGTTGTAAAAAGCGGTCTAGGCGGCCGCCTAGGCGCTAGGCGGCCACAAACCGCCTCGATTTATTCTAGGCGGCCAAAAAAGCGGTCAACGACGGTCAACACGGCGGTCAACGGTGGTCAACGCCGGTCAGCGGGGGTCAACTCGATTTTTAAAATTTTAAATTAGGTTTTTTCATTCAATTGGTCAGATCTTGTTTTTAAATGGTGTTTAAGAATAAAATTTGTGATGTAATTATTGTAGATGAGAAGAAAATAAATAGAAATATGAGATTTTACTTAGAAAAAACCCTAATTTAACTAATTTAAAACCTTAATTTACATTTAAAGCCCAATTCTTTTGTAGACCTACTTAGCTATTTGTGCTAAAATTTATCAAATATACATATAATTTTAAAATTTTATATAGAAAAGTTCAATCCGCCTAGGCCCCGCCTAGGCGCCGCCTCGACCGATTACTAGCTAGGCGGTGGTCGACCGCCCGACTAGCGCCTAGCGCTTTTTGCAACCTTGCTCGAGACCGACTCGAAAATATTTCAACATGTTCTTCTATAAGTATACCGAGTTATAAGGATGTCTTTGTTCCGCGAATGTTGATACGGGGTTGCATGAGATTGCTATGCTGACTGAGAGTCGCAGTAACAGCGGTATATTGTTCTGGTTGAATCCATAATCTTGAATTGTGTCCTCATCCCATTACCTTGAGAAAACTTGCAGATAACGCCACGTACTCTGCCTCTGCTGAAGACATTGCAATGCAGTTGTTTCTTTGACATCCCAGCTTACTAGCTTATCACCAGGAACTGTAAACCCTCCCCAGAGTGCTTTTCCGAGTACCAATGCATCCGGCATGATCACGGTCATGAAAATGCTGTTAGTTTCAAAGCCAGAATCCTTTGGATACCTAGAGACCCATGTTAATGGTAACCCTTTAGGTAGGTTATTTAAAGATTCCTTTTAACCTCTTTGAGTGCCTTTGAGTTGGTACGTCGCTTGATAACGTGCACAATAGCAATCTGCTTGCACTATGTCGGTCTACTAGATGGTTAGTACATAAGTGACACCGATTTTACTACGATAATCAGATTGGTCTAACGGGTTTTCCCCACTCAAATCTACAACTAGTTTTGTGTTTAGTAGCCAATGGAGTGACAATTGTCCATATTATGCTTTTTCAGAATTTCTAAAGCGTACTTGGCCTGATTGATAAAAATACCTTTTGGGGACTGGTGGATCTGAAGTCCTAAAAAGAATTTCATCTCCCCCATTAAGGACATTTCAAATCTACTATGCATTAACTTTTCAAATCTTTTTGATATCATAAGGGTTTGGGTGCACTAGTAAAATACCCTCTCCGGATTTTATCTTGAATAAAGGTTTGGGTCAATTGTACCTTAAGTAAAGCCTTTGGACATCAGGAATTTGTAGTTCATCATACCAGTCTCTTGGAGTCTTACTTTAATCTTATACATAGATTATCCTCAGAAGGTAGAACTTTATTCTGGTATGATCAAGATCAAACGAACCCTTCTGGCTGAGCAACATAAACCCCTTCATCAATGGACACCATTAAGAAATGCCGTTTTCACGTCCATCTGATAGATTGGAAAAGACTTGTGTGCTGCGTAGGCAACGAAAATCCGAACTGCTTCCAAGCGAGCAACTGGTGCAAATGATTCTTCGAAATCAATACCCTCTTCCTGAGCATAACCTTTAGCTACAAGTCGTGCTTTGTTGCGAATTACAGTCTGATCTTCATCCTTTTTGTTCTTCCATAACCACTTTAGCTTTATAATCATCTTGCCAAATGGTTTGTCGACTAGTTCCCAGACTTTAATCTGCGAACTGAATGAATTTTCATCCTGCATTGCTTCGATCCATGCAGAATCAGCCATTGCCTCCTTAATGTTCTTCGGTTCAACAATACTCACTGTGAGCGCGAACATACACATTTCAGGATCTGTGGCAAGCTGTCATCTTGTTTGAACTGGCATGGTTGGATTTCCACGAACTTGTTCTAATGGATGATCTCTGGTCCATCGGTAATCATGACTTTGTGGTTGAAATGAATGCACATCGGTATTATCAATGTTGCGTGAGGAAGACTCACCAATTTCTTGTACCCGTGTACAAAAAGGATTGATAAATTCATCTTCTTGAAACGATGCATTCGGTGCTTGATCATTGTTGTTGTCCTCAGTATGACCATGTGTTGGATTGTAATATTCTTCAAGTAAAGGACTGAAGAGAAATTCCAACCCTTGTTGTGACGAATCTGTCTTCTCTGCTGTAGGAACAACATTTTGTCTTGGGGGCACGGGGTCAGAGTTGTCATAATCTGACGCCTTTTGTCCTTGAGGAACGAGGCCTGAAGAGACATTTTCAACAGACATCTCTTGTCGTTGTGGTGCGAGGTCTGAACTGTTGTGATCAGACATCATTTATTGATATTCACAAACTAGATATGAATGGACCTCAACTATTAACGTGTACCTGTGTTGTAAACACGATATCCCTTCGACTGAGTAGAATATCCCACCATGACACATGGATCCCCTTTTTCTTTCATCTTATCCAGATTTTCCCCATCTCTAGTTATGTAACAAATGCAACCAAAGATGTGAAGATGTTTTATTGAAGGTTTCCTGTCATTTATGATGTGATATGCCGTCTTTCCATGAGTGGATATGATGATTGATCTGTTCTGAGTATAGCATGCGGTTGCAACTGCTTCAGCCCAAAATGATAATGGAAGCTTAGAAGCTGAAAGCATCGTTCGAGCAGCCTCAACAAGAGTACGGTTTCGTCTTTCGACAACGCCGTTCTGTTCAGGTGTTCGAGGAGTGGAAGTTTGATGTTCAATGCCTTCTTCTTTGAAATAAGCATGGAGTGTCTTGTTCAAGAATTCCGTGCCTCTGTCAGTACGGACAGTAATAACTTGAGCTTGAAGATTGCGTTGAATCATCGTGAGAAAGTCATTGAAGAACTTTCTGGTGTTTTTCAATCTTGGATCGTAGAAAAAGAGTCCAAGTGTATCTTGAATAGTCATCAACAATCACCAGAATATACTTCTTCCCATTTATGCTTGCAACGCGCATTGGACCACACAAGTCCATGTGAAGCAAATTTAGCCTTCCTTTGGAACTAGGAACTGCTTTTGTCTTGAATGAACTTCTTTTTGCTTTACTCATTTCACAAGACGAACAAAGTTGATCCTTGACATATTTTCAACATTAAGCCGATTCACAAACCTCTTTCTTTGAGAGTAAGTTGATGTAATCGAAGTTAAGATAAGAAAGCCTTCGATGCCATAGACCATGCTTGAGTTGGGAAAGCATTAGCCATGAAAACAGATTGGAGTTGATGAAGTGTTACCTTGATAGATATTTGTGTAGAGGATCAGATCCACGACTACCAGTTAGTATAAAATCGGTTCCCTGAAGATCACTCACAAAACAAGTAGATTTTTCCTGAAAGCAACCTCCAAATCAGCATCACCAGAAATGACCCAATCTGAGAAAAGATTATGAATTGAGGCCTTTCGACTAATAAACCCATTTGATCGTGACATCCCTTAAATCAGATCTCTATAACCAAGACTTGGAGCAAACTGATCATTTCCAAAAACGAACAGTACTAAAATTTCTCCACAAAATTACACAACACTTGAGATTGCCCGTCCATGTGCTTTTGTGCATACCAGAGTCAACAATAATAGGGGATGAGTTGTACAATCGCAAGAGATTAGAGGACGATGGAACATTGGACAAATAGATCCTAAGGAATTTATATCCTCAAGACATTAGTTAATCTAGAGAACAACGTCTATTTGGGACTAATACTTGTTGATTTCATCATCTATTCCTAATACTTTAGGTATCCATATCATTTTGGTCCTAAGTGGCTTTTGTGTCCATAGGATAACCTGATTGGACATCTCTTAGCTATCCACCATTTCCATTCCTGATATTGTATCTCTAAACTCCTTATAGTAACTCTTAGGATTTCTGAAATGGTATCTGATGCAACAGTTTCTTTATAGGGTGTGTGCAACAGAATATCTTCGCTTTTTCTCATGGGATTCCTAGCACCTAATAGGCACTACATTAGGCTTCTTAGTTCTAGCATTTCACAGTCTTCAAGTATCGAGAAAAACAAGCATCATGATTTAAATTAAACACTACAATGTTTCCACATCAGCACAAAGCACATTTCATCGAGTCCTGGAGTTTGACTGTCATACCACGCAGTACAGACTTTGCTTTCTTAGAAATACTAAAATCCTATGATGGTCTTTCTACTTTCCTTCTTTTGAAACTTCACTGGATCTTATTGTTTTGGCATGGCACGACCGTTATCTTTAATTGATAGCACTTAAGTTGTGGTCGGCTAACACTAGTAGTGGTGAATTACTCCTAGAAAGATTTATGACATGTGAGATTAGTATTTCCTAGAAGCATGAGGCAACTGTGGTGTTCTAGTTTTGTGGTGGTGGAGGCAATTCTATACATACGCTGGTTTACACATTTTGTGTTTCGAACCGCTCGGTTTCTATTTCTGAGCAAATTCTGTTGAGTGACTGGTTTAAAAACAAACCCATCCGACCATTAGTTTTAATTAACTGACTGATTCGATGAAAAAACTCTCATTTCAGGAGAATTAAAAAGGAGTCGGTTTTCCTAAAACTGATGGTTTTGGAATCCGTTGAGCATTTGGTTGTCGAACAACAGATGGTTTATCAAACTGAGTTTCCACAGACTTTCCTTTTGTTACCAGAATGAGTTTCTTTAACTCATTTATCACCATGTTCTTGTCTTGCATTTGAGCTTTCAAATCTTGTATTTCATGATATTGTTCACGTTCTTTTTGAAATACATTTGAAGCATTTTCTTTGCAAACTGGGTTGTTTTTCATCTGTTCTTTACAATGTTGTAAAGAAAGTTCAAGAGAAATCGAGTGTTTTTCAAGTTTAGCATAACTCTTTAAAAGCTTATTATGAACTTCATTATTAACAGATTCAGTTTGTTTCGAAAGCTTTAGTGCAAGACATTCACATTCTTTGACTTTATGAAGATACATGCATTTTAATTCAGTATAAGCATTTAAATCAGACAGAGAATGCAAATACGAACATGTAACTCTTTAGACACACAACTCTTTGCAGAAGTAGATCATAAATGTTTGAAAAATCACCTTTTCCAGATTCAATGTTCGTCCCACGCTCTTTTCAAGGGATTTAACGTACTCATAATCTTCATGCATTTTCCGTTTTAAGTTCATGTTCAAAGCGAAAACTATCATTTTGACTTTTTATAGAAAAAGGCATTAATAAGGTTTTTATCAAAAGTTCCATATCATGAGCAGTTGGCACCCGAAAATAATCACTAGTATGTTTAAACCAAGTTTTGATCCAACAATTTCCCTAAATTGATTATTTAAATGTCATTTCGTTAAAAACATTGTCTACTTTTACTAATGGATTTTGAAACTGGTAAAAGGCTACATTTTTTAGCAATGTTTTGTTTTGTCTAACAAACGGTTATCCACGGACATTGTTCTTCCTAACTTCTTTTGCGCATTCCAACTGATAGCCTCCCCCAGAGCACTATTGGTTTCATCAAGGTTAGTTTTGCACTTTTCCAATTCTTGAGTCAATGATGCGTTTGCTTTCTTTAATTGCTTTAAAATCGTTTTGTTTTCCCTCATAAATCCAGAGTTAAAATTAGCAATTAAATTAGCAAGCGCATCAACGTACATCAACACATTCGACAGCTATTTGGATCAACCGATTTCATAGTACATATATTTGATGAATCAGGAGTGACATTGCTATCATCCTTCTCCAAAACATATGTGTCGTTAATGGATTCAGGTTGCTCAGAATGTCGTCTCACATTGTCATACACCATTACTTTCATCATGATTTTTTGTACCTGTTTGCCATGGCTGACCCAGTAGAACTGGATTCTTTCAGGTGAGACCTCCCTGAATCTTTGCCATTTAGCTGGTAATGTTCTTCCAATACCTGTTCATCAATTCTCTTCATCCGTGCCTCGTAGCGCAATCAGCTTGC
Organism: Tanacetum coccineum; assembly: GCA_026074375.1. NCBI lineage: Eukaryota > Viridiplantae > Streptophyta > Magnoliopsida > Asterales > Asteraceae > Tanacetum > Tanacetum coccineum. Next base: position 53,672 of record BQNB010025287.1, read on the forward strand.
TCAGCTTGCAGAGGAACACCTTGTTTCAGCTTTTTTGCCACTTCATCATCTTTTCCTTGAGATACGCGTAGTCTTTAAAACCCGCTTGGCTCCTGCATTCCTTTGCATAGTGCCCATAATCCCTTGCAGTTAAAGCACTGTAATCCCAGTTGTTGCATCTACCTGACGCCTACTGTTTTTCCCTAGCCCCAGCAACGGTATTGTCCGTTGAATTCCCAAACTGCCTGACTGATTGTCATTGTATAACCTTGGTGTGGTTTCTTCAGTCTTGTTGACTGAGTTTAAGAAGTCGAGAGGTTGTTGTTGGTAGGTTTGTAGAGCTTCTTGAAATACTTTGCAAGGAGTGCCAAATTGTTTTGCATTTCCTTGTCCCTCTGAGCTTGTTCAGGATCATTGTCTTCTTTAGAGACAGACTCAGATTGAGGTGTAATTGGTTTGTCGACCTCTTTGCCTTTGTGTCTGGTAGATGCACTTTGTCTTGTGGAAGATGACTAGGTCTTGTAGAAGAGATGTAGCATTTGATCTTTGAGGTTTTTTTTAACTTGATAGTAATTATCTGTAATATGGTTGTGGCCAGCTCGCAAGAGTGATAATAGATTTGCACTTTTGGATATTCCTCTCAGGCATGAATTTCATTAACCCTTATGAAACTGCTTGAGAATGTCAATAGTATGTGATATGAGATGGTGTCCTATTTTTTCTGATTGCTTGACATGCGTCACAAACCATTGACCATTCTGGTTAAAAGCTGGTTGAAGAAATTGAAACATTCACTTGCATTGTTGTAACTTGCTAGGTTGTTCTCTTGTCAATCATTTCATCATATTGTAAAATCGTGAGTAATACGACTCTATGGAATCTCCATCCTCGAGAAGTTAAACTTCCCAAATCCCTAGAACAGAATGTCTTTACATCTTGTACGTAAAACGATTCACCCTGTTGTAGCTTTCAAATGGCTATCCACATTTCATTTGTTGTGTTGCATGCATCACAGTTCGATTAGATTTGCAATCTCCAATACCAGTTAAAGCAAGAATATTGCTTTCCTTTTCAGACAAAAATGTTCTTTGTTTCTGGAGTCTTTTTGTTCAATAATGTTTCAATTGCTGTATGTTGTTGAACTGTAGGACGACCTTCCGCTGCAGCAACAGCTTGAATTTGTACATACGTTGGTCTTTAAGGACCATTAAGTATGAATTTTTTTTAAGTCCCCATACCATTATTTTTCGTGTCAATGTATCATAGAAATGTGATCTACACTGTGATTCTTCCTGGTCCAAGCATTAGAGGACGATCTTTTGAACCAGCTGCCATGATATTATTATGCATTTGACTATCTATTGAGGATGTACTGACTGGAGTAGACATGATGAATGAATGGATATTAACTGTGAAGTGTGAAAGTTGTTGGATCTTAAGTGGATATGATGTGTTTGATGTTGTTGTGGTTATGTATGCAATTCACGTTCACGGGATTTTACACGTCTATGATTAAAACCGATAAATGATTTAACGGGATTTTACTACAATTCAAAGAAAACCGTGATTGAATGGAATAACGATTGGTGTTGAGGTTTGTTTCTTGTATGATTAATGCGATTTTGGCTTATGGTTTGATGATTTGTTTGGAATTCGGCGCAGTTGGATTATGAAAATAAATAAATTTTACCTTATTACCAAAATCTAAATTTGTTGTAAAAATAAGCTAAAAAGGCTATAGAAAAAATTATATTTTACTTAATTTTTCCCGCCAAAAAGTGTCGCTAAAAAGGTGTCGACCGAAAAAATTACGCTATTACCAAAATTTGAATTTGATGTAAAAATAAGTTAAAAAGGCTATATAAAAAATTACATATTACTCACAAACCTTTTTCCGTAAAAAAGTGTACGCTAAAAAAGAGGTGTCGTCTGGAATAAATCAAACCCTACTAGTGTTAAGAATACCGCCGATGTAATAGCAACTAATCAAAACCGCTCGCTTCTTTTGACAACTCGCCAGATGTATTTAAAATAAACAAAACGTTGCTAGTCTGACTAACTCGCTGCTGTTCCTTTGTGCAACTCGCCGTTTTGCTAAATCGCTGTTTAGCAACTCGTCCGTTTAAACTTTGTATAGTAACTCGCCTCTTGGAATTAAAATAAGACAACCGCTGCTAATCCTATTGAAATACTGCCTGCTATGTAGAGGATTGTGAGAGCAAAACTCGCCGTCTATATTTTCCCTTATAAAGAGGATGTGTCCCTTTTTCTGTCAAACTGCCACGAAGAATGCAAGGGGACGAATTTGAAATATTCATCCCAATGAACTTTCTAGCGACGATTGTAGTTAGAAAGAAACATGTACTACTTTTGTGAGTTACATCAAGTTTAAGCACACCTTTAATACTCGTATTGCCTTTGTAAAATCGTCAATATTGAGCAACTCTCCACGAGGAACACTACGCACTTTAAAAGCTTATAAATTAAACTTTAAGCTTGTATTACACACGAAATTTGTAACTATCTACCTTTTGATGTGTAGAACAAGTAGAGAGTAAGATTAACCAAACTAATAAGCCAAAATCAAAAGTGAGTCGTGGGCTTTTTTCTTCAAAATGGACCACGAATTTGAGCTTATTTAACCACATAAATCAGACACGAATCCACCCTTCGGTCTGATACCAATTGTAGGATCCCGTAACACTTCACTTCATATATTATACACGAAATTAGATCAAGAAAAGAGATGAGGAGGTGAGTTGTTTTAGAGAGAGAGAGATGAGAGAATATGGAAAAGGAATTATTTAGAAAATGAACAACTAAACTTTTTATAATAGAAAAAGAGTTTATTTTACCCTGTCGCGTTAAATGACGCGCGAGATATATAACTAGGACCCGGGCTGGGTCTTTGATGGGGATTTAGTTTAAGCCCGAAACATACTACAATTTTAGATATCTTCGAGCCGTTTCCCGAATTAATTTCCTATTTCAACATTAATAATTAAAGACGAAGCTCCATCGTAGTGTGACCGAACTTCTGTTCGACTCACTAATTTGATGGTAACAATTTTGGTCATCCTGAATATCCATTATCACACATATCCCGTGTGTCAAGAAGTAAAACACTATTATCACCCGTTTCCCACTGCACATGTGTTACTGATGGATTCAGATGGTCAAAATGTTGTATGTATTGGCAAGCTCATTAACATCAGTATCATATTGTCACTGTTCCCAATGGCTTAGATTAAGTTTCCTGAGTCTGCATTGGGAACACTCATGTAGAATCATTTGCCATGTAGCTGTAATGTGCTTCAACTCTTGTTTCATCTGTCTCTTCAGCCGTGTCTACTAGCAGTTCAGATTGCTCTGCTTGAAGTTGAACACCTTTCTCAGCTTGTTTTCACAGCAACTCTTTTCTATTGTGATACGTGGACGTTCTTCTAAACCCACGTTTTGGCTTTTTGAATTCATATAGCATAATGACCAGAAATTCCCTTGTAGTGAAACACTGTTATCCCAGACTGTGTTGCACTACTGGACCACCTAATGTTTCACTAGCTCCCAACAACATTCACTGCCCTTTGTTTCCCTAACTGTACAGTTGATTGTCATTCTTTGTACCTTGGACAGTTGTGTATCCACTTTTCTTAGTTTCTAGTGTTTTGTGGAAGTTTGAGGGTGGTGTTGTAGTTTTGTTAGAGTGTCTTAAGTACTTTGCATGAGAGCACCTCTAATTTTTCTGCATGTCTTTATCCTTCTGAGCTTGTCAGGTCACTGTCTTTTTCAGAAGCTGATCTCGATAGTGGTGTGATTGGTTTGGCTATTCTTTGCCTTTATATCTGTAGTTGCATGGATATCTGATTGGATAGTGAAGCTTTTGATGTTGGTGCATATGATTTGTGAGGTTTTGATGATTGATAATAAGGGTCTTGAAGTGTTTGAGCAGTAGCAACAAGTGCTAATAGGTTAGCATTCTTGGCCATTCTTTCAGCACGGAGTTCATTAACTTCCTTTTGGTATTGTTTCAGAATGTCAAAGAGTTATGGTATGTAAACTTAATCCTTATTTGTGTTGTTGTTCACAATTATGACTATTCTTGACCTCTTTATGGTGGATGTTGTTGATAGATGAATTGAACTATTGGACTTGTCATCATTGCAAATGTCAAAATTGTTTCCTGTTCTTTCATTCATCATTTTTGAATCTTGTGTAATAGGACTCATTGTTTCTCCATCAAGTGAAGAGGTGAATTGACCCAATCTCCCAAATTAAGTTTGTCTTGACATCTTGTATATTGGAGTGATTCACATTGTTGTAGCCTTTCGATTGGCTTTCTCCATTCATTTCTTGACTATTTCTGGACATGAATCAACAGTTGAGTTTATTTCATCACCAATTCAGCCAATATTAAATGAAAAATCCTCTTTATCTGATTCAAAAATGAGCTCTTGTTCTCAGGAATGGTCATATATCGTTAATAGTCCCGACTGTTGTTTGTTACAGGGAACTGCTTAGAGATATTCTCTGTAGCAGGAACAGCTGGTGTTATGACAATCGTTGGAGTGTAAGGACCTTTAAGAATGCACTTCCACAAGGCATCACCATTTGGTCTTGTATCAATGTATCGTAAGAACCGTGATCGCCATTGTGCATATCATCCTGTTGCAAGCATTGGTGGACGATCCTTGAACCTTGCTGCCAATTATGTTGTTATGCATTTTGACTGTCGGTTGTAGGAAGTTACTACTTGGAGGTTGTCATGATGAATGATTAAAGAGAATTTGATATGAAAAAAAATGATTGAAGGATCTTAAGTGTTATGAAGAGTTGATTGGTTATGTAGATCTGTGAGAGTTTTTAAATGGGACTTACGTTCACGGGATTTTACAAGTTATGATTTAAACGTGAGACAATTGAGTTCTTTTCGCAGGGATTTTACAAAATCAAGAAGAAAACCGTGGAATGAATATTTTTGTTGTTAAAGTTTGTTGATTAAGTGTCCTTGTAGTCCAAATTAAAGTTCTAAAGTCCTCGTTATTTAGTCCATGAGTTTTGTTTTGTCTTGATGTGATTTTTTGATGAAATGGTGATTAATTTATTACCATGTTTGGTCAATACCATGATGAGTGGATCGACCTTCGCGGGTTAAGGTCAAAAAAAATTTCAGGAAATTTGGGTTTCAAAAAATAGGTTTTTTTCAATGGGACAATACGCGATGAGGTTTAGTCAAAAACGCAACTATCTTTGAACAAAATCGCAGTGACATTTTATTTATCAAAAGCATAGAGTTCTTGGTAACTAACGCAACAAATTGATCAAAAACGCAACAATTGGATCAATAAGCACATTTGATCATAAAGCAACAATTGATCAAAACGCACATATCTTTTCTTGATCAAAACGCAAGTCTTCTATGATCAAAACGCAATGATCTTTGAGCAAAAGCAGTCTGTCTTGATCAAAACGCATGTATAATAAACTATGGCAGAGTAACGTTTAGTCCAAATGCATTGATGGTATTTCAAAACGCAAACTGTAGGAGACAAAACGCATCACACAAAAAAAAAATATCAAATCGCAGTGACTTGAGAATCAAAACGCAACGACTTGAGATCAAAACGCAATGTCTTCAAATCAAAACACAACGACTTGAGAACCAAAGCGCAACGTCTTCAAATCAAAACGCAACCAGTACAAATGTCACTTTCAAGTACAGTACTTGTTTTTCTCTATTCTCAAAACGCAACCAAGAATTTTGTCAAAACGCAATGACGAAAAAAAACTTCAAACTAGCTCGATTTCACCCATTTATCCACGAACTAAGCTATAGAACCTTAATAAGTGATACAAGGGATTGTTCTAAACACAAAAGTACATAACTTTAGTCATTTTAGCCACGAAATGAAGATCAAACTTTGCTTTTCTTTGCTTTTTATTTCGAACCAAAACAAAAAAAAATACACGAATTTTGATTTTTAAACCACAAATCAAACACTAAACACCCGAGGCTCTTGATACCAAATATCGGTAACCTTAAATCACTTCACTTCATTACTATGTAGCTTGAATTCAAGAAGAAAAGAGAAGGAAATTAGAAGAAAAACAAGAGAGAGAAAGTGGTTGAATTACTTGCAAAATAGAAATGTTTACAAATGAACCAA
>BQNB010025288.1:0-56831 GCA_026074375.1 Tanacetum coccineum
CCTGATAGGTCATCCAAAAATACCTTAAGAAAGTCTCTAACCACAACAATCTCTTCTTGTTTTTGTTCCTTGGCCTTAGCACTCATTAGATGTCTCATTTTCTCCTCTGGTCTTTCTCCTATAACTCTAAGTACTTTGCCCTTTTGTAGTGGTATTCTAACTACTTTCTTATGGCAAACGATCTCAGCCTTATGCTTGGATAACCAATCCATGCCTATGATCATGTCAAAACTCCCATGACTGAATGGTATCAAGTCGATGTCAAAAACATGACCTTCTATCTCTAGTTTGTAACCTCGAATGACCTTGTTTATCTCTACTAGTTGACCACTAGCTATTTTAATCTCGTAATTAAAACCTAAGTTACCGGGCTCTATGCCTAACAGAGGTATGAAAGTAGTGGAAACGAAGCTATAGTCGGCACCTGAATCGAATAGAGTTGTAGCATAGTGATCGTTTAAAGTGAACGTACCTGTCACTATGTTTGGGTCCTGACGATCCTCCTCTGCTCCCAGCATAAATACCCTTCCACGTACTTAGTTGCCGTTGTTCCCACGACATTGTCCCTCATTATTATCCATAGCTTGGTTTGGACGGTTTCCCCCTGGTCTTTGTGCTTGGTTTAGTCTAGGACATGCTGCCTTGTAATAGTCAGTGCCACCACATTCGAAACATGCTCCATGGGCAGCAGTTGGGTTTCTAGCATTCACTGGGTTCACCATCCTAGGTGCCATTTTACAATCCTTAGCAAAATGCCCAAAGCGGTTGCAGTTAAAACAAGCATGACAAGGCGACTAAGGTGAGTGGTGTAGATTGCAGTTTTCACACCAGAGTACTCTCTCCTCATCGGGTTAGCGGTTGTAGCAAAAGCATTCCCAGTCCTAGTCCTCTTGTTATCATCCTTCCCATTCCTGTCTCTACTAGGCTCTTCACTATTCCCTCTCATCTCAGGGTTCCTCTTTAGTGAACCATTCCTAATAGCTTCATCGATTAGTGTACCAGCTTTCTACACAGCCTTCTAAATTGTCGTTGGCTCCGTTGTTGCCACCATCCCTCAGATATGTGGAGCAAGGCCATAGATATACCTCTCAATCCTTCTGTTTTCAGGGGTAACTAGATGAGGAACTAACCTAGCCAACTCATGGTACCTGTCCGTATACGCAGCATGGCCAACCCCGACCATGGCGTGATTTCAGAACTCAGTTTCTAGTTTCTGCATCTCATTGACCAGGCAAAATTCCTCTCTTGTCAACTTCTTAAAGTCTTCCCATGATATCCCAACAACAGCCTCTTGGCTTCGTGTACGGATCTAAGAGTTCCACCACGTAAAAGCCTTACCGACAAATGAACCAGCAGTGTACTTCACCTTTTGGTCATTTCCACATCCACTCGTATCCTGAACTGACTCTATCTTCTTAATCCAATGAGCATAGACTATAACACCTCCTTTACTATCATACTCCTTTACGTGACAAGCTAAGAACTCCTTATAGGTACAACCCCTTCGGTCGTTGTTCACAATGACATTCCTAACATCGCCTTGGATGTTGTCATTGACGGCACCACCATTTTGATTTCTATTGATCCCCTGGTCGTTACCTTGGTTGCCTACTTGGGCTAAGATAGTGGGAAGTCGGTTATGTAATTATTGGGCAATGATTGTGGAGAAGTCCAGGACTTCATCAAAACCCCCATTAACCTCAACTCCTTAGATGTTAGGCTTACTAGTTTGTCCATCACCTCTGCCTCTTGGCTCTCCAATCCTTCTACCTCCTCTACCAGTTCGCCCACAAGTGCCTTTATCCATCCACCTTGTGGTGCAGCATTGATACGGCCTGGCACTTCGTGTTCGTCATCCTGGCGGCTTTCAATAATCTACACCAAGGAAACATAAGAACGTTAGGTAGGAGGAAATCTAGCTTAAGGGTGTCTTAGAATACTATAATACACAAATGACACACAAGATAACTCAAATATATACTATATAAGGATATAAGTAGCTTATATATTATATATATATATATATATATATACACACACACACACACATACTGTTCTAAGGGTATCGAGACTGATTTGTGTGAACGATATTACTAAATACACGTGAGTCATGATACATTTATAACTATGTTGGCCACCATATTTATACCCGTATCCTTTCCCAGTTGTACTCAGTATTGAGCTCACACATTTCAATGATTGACTTAACCAATTCGATAGACGATACGTACGCGCAAAAGCAAGTAATAAGAACACATAGATCTTATCATGCAACTATATAAAGGTTCCTAGGTTATAGTCTAGGCCAAACCACCTAGTTCTCTATAAACTTGGCTTTGAATACCAATCTGTCACACCCCGCCAATGGTAGAAACACGAGGCGTAATGGAGAATTGATAATCACAACACAAGATACAAGATAGAGAAATACTAAATGCATTCAAAACAAGTGTTGTGACATTCTCCAACCACAAGTAGAACTTGAGTGAAGATACATCAGGAGCACATCACATAGTCTCAACGCTTACAAACAAATTTCCCTCATAGGGGATGATACTAGTCTTAAGATAACAAATCTTAAAATGCTTAAGTTCAGAATAGAGAGTCAATACAAGGTCTCTCAAAACATGATCCATATAGGATTATCTTATGTCTGCTAAATGTTTCGCCCCAATTGACTTCACTGGATCTTTAATAGCAACTGTAACATGATACTCGAAAGGTAACATAAGTTGGTGAGCAGGGTTTGAAAAAACCCATGACGTGCCTTTATATTTTTTAGTGTGGACAATTGTGCAATATGACAGTAAATATATGCAACACATTCAATTCCAAACATGGCAACTCCATGCTATCAAATCCACATCAATATAGACACCATTTCCGCGCAAGGTTCTCAACTCTCAAGTCACACGCACTAAGCTATCAGCTGGAGGCTATATATTGGCGGAAGTTCACTAGCGGTCACCACCATAGCAAGTCCATGCTATAAAGATCCACACAGCACATAGAAAATCCATGCTATCTAAGATTTACACAGCATATTCTACCAATCTCATGTCATTCACAAAGCAGTCATTGGCACATAGCATTGTCTCAAAAATCAATCAAGTTTTGCACAGCACGAAAACAAGTTCAAAATAGATTTGAGTATAATTTCCCCTAATGGAAAAGATTTAAAAGGTGAGGCTACGAGAACTCACCTTAAGTAAAGGTGACAAGCAAGATCAAGATCAAACAAGCAAATGCAATGACATCCATACACGACCTAGTCCAATTAATGTTCAATTTAATTATACGTTTCAAAAGATGTTTTCAGGTTGGATGCATAGTGGTCAAATGTGCGTTGCACATTCAGAATATATTTGTAAGTTCATTTGGTAACCTTAGTTACCGATTAAAATCTAAGTATAGGATATTTATGAAAATTCGGCATGACCCGTTCATTTACACAACGTTTTCCAAGGTTTTAAACCTTAATTTCAAACACTTTTTCCCAAATTTCTCTATTTTCCGACAAGATGCCAAAAATCTATATCTTTTAGCGTTTACCAAAGCGTATTTCCTCAAACGACTTTCAATACTTATTTAAATATGTTTTACTTTCAAAAGTCCATTTTAATAATGTAAAATGGCTAGTTTTTGCTTATTGGGCCTTAAGGCCCAATAGAGGTCCAAAACATTATTTTCAAGTTCTAAGATCCGATTTAGGTCCAATATCATATATAATGTCAAATATAAGTCTGAGAAATAAATCGTAACGCAAGCCAAGACTCACGGACCAAGACCAAGCCATGGTTCGGCTTGTCTTATTGGGTCGTGGCCCTATTAAGCCGAAAATAAGCTATCCGTAGCTTATTTTTAATTCGTTAGCTTCGTTAGGCCTTAAATATTATACTAAGCTATAACCAAAATCCACAAAAATTATCCGGACCACAAAAATCCCACAATAAGCCATGGCTTATTGGGCTCTTTGGGTCGTGGGTTACAATAAGCCCAAAAACAAGTCCATTAAGCTTTTAAATAAGCTAATAAGCTTCTTAGTTCATCTAGATACCAAAATAAGTTACCAAATAAGCTCACAAAAATAAGTTACCATAAGTAAATAACAAAAACCACATTTCCTTAAACCCTTATTCCAACCGAATGTTAATAAGCTCAAAATAAGCCGAATATGCTTATTTTTATGTTAGACCAAAAATAAGCTATATAGTATCTAAATGTTTTTCAACCATCACAACCACGACATAAAAATGATAAACCTTGTTCCCTAGTTTGAACCCAAAACGCACCCTTAATGGGTTTCCGTAAAATTTTCATGTTTGATTTTTAAAAAATGCATCGTACAACTAGCTTCTACGCATCATTAGACATTCAAAAGTACAAGTTAAATCCAAATTTAGAAGACTTACAAAGAGGGTTTTGAAAGCAAGTTAGGACACGATCCAACAACCTAAACGTTGTTTAAATGATAACCCGAATACTAGAATCAACCTAATACTCCTAAATCTTCATGTTTTTGATCAAAGTTGCAAAAATTTTAAGTGTGTGTGTGTGTTATAATCGAACGAGCACCAAGAGAAAAGAAGAGAAGAAAATGTGTTTTCAAATCATGCACCAAGTGTGAAATGAGCCAAGACAAAAGCTTATAGTACTAGGGGTGGACAAAGGTGCTAAAAACATGCCTCCTTGTTCCCTAGTGGGCCTCAAAACCGGATAGGGTATCCAAGGAATCTCGGGTTGCTTCTTTTTGTGTCGGTTTCCCTTAAAACTCAATGATCTTGATTTTAAACTGTTACCCGAAGTTTCCTAGTATTTTTAATGAACTCAACAATACTTTTCCATGAATCTCGATTATTTACACGACATATTTCACAGTCAAATTGCCTTAGATTTGATTTGAACATTAACGGACGTGTCGGGACTCGTTATAAGATATCTCAAGCTATACACGGGACAACCTCCCGGAACATGATTACATAGATAAAATCCTCAAAAAGGATTAACACAAGCACATATAACTAAGTGATGTGCTGTCGTGTAGGGTCAATTATTTGATTATTAAGTTTTACATTTATATTTAGCCGACAAACCTAAAACAACACTTACACTTTAACCGACACTACCCCGTTCAAGATAGAGTTCGCGTAAGTAGGGTGGTCGAACACAAGAGTGAAATTAATCAATATTCTATTAGTATTTTAATTAGTCTATTTACTGTTAAACAAATGTTTTATGTACGTTTCTAAAGAAAAGGGAGATTCAGCCTAGAGACTGCAACTGTTGGTGATGACAAATATTAATTTAATACACAATAAACACAAAAGATGAAGATTAGAAGATAGAAAACGAGCAAGCTAAAGATAAAAACTGTATTAGCCATTTAAATCCGTTCAATTTGGTTTTTTTGTTTTAGTGTAATGATATACTTTATCTCGAAGCGGCAGATCATTATTAACTAGGCGGAGACATCATCCTAAGACCTAACACATTAATCTTGTCATAAATTAATGCATTCGCATAAAGCATCCTTTAGTTAATTATAATCTATCTTAGAGAATTAAAGCAGTGGTGATCCTGTTAAAACTCTAGCCCAATGGGACTTTACCCACTTATTGTTTGAAGGTGATTTATATACTGGTAGTCCACTATTCCAATCTTTATCAGTTAATTGAGAGCATGATTGCTGAAACATAAATGACTCACCTATCGGTAGACAAAGACATAACGTTATTTGTGATCCTATTGGTCCAGTAATATAAGACACGATATGGAGAGCTATCCCAGTATCTAGATTACTTGGTCCGTAACACTAGACCCAGTTGAATGATAGGTCGCATATTCAAACATATAAACAAGTATGAGGTGATAAACATAATTAAACAATCAACGATAAATTAAGAAATCAATTTTAAAACAAACCAAACATTGAACTTTTATTAAGATGGCTAATACTCGAGGGTATTAGCCCACAACCATTGTAGTTATTCAAGCGTAATCAAACAATTGAAATCGAACGATTAAGAGAGTAAAAATTACACGATGTCTTCTATAGAGTCATGATCAATGCTTGACCTTTATGGCTGATCTTCTCTTCTAAAATTCGTCTCTGATGAGTATGGTATAAAGAATATGATATCGCACACTGAAAACTCATTTTGAGTCTTCTATTTATAGTTGCTGAAAAATACTCGATACCCCATATCCAGATATGTTGATATGGCGTATTGGGCTGGATTCCTTAGAGTGTGCGCTACGTTCATAATAAATCTTTGATATCATTCCCAAGTTACTTGATTTACTGTATCTTCGAATAATTATCTTTATGGATACGACGTATATAGATAGCATGGATACACCGTATTGGGAATTAGTCAAACACGTTTTCTTGTGAAGTCTTGGCGCTGATACGCCGTATCTCTTTAGTTGGATACGGCGTATTGGTGAATTTTCAGAAATCTTCAAATGTCTTCGTTTTAGCTCCAATTTATGCGCCTTTTAGCTTATCTTCACAAAACACTCCTGAATTACTGCATTTATCAACTTTAAAGCGATTAAGTACCAAATAATGCAATAATTATATAAAAGTGGGCAAAATAGATGGGATAAATGATATAATAAAGTGACGTTATTTGATGTCATCAAATATCCCCCCACTTGAATCCTACTTGTCCTCAAGTAGACCTTAGAAAAAGTTTAGTTTATGAAAATGTGTCCCGAACCAAAGTTAAGGATTTTCTGTTTAAGCATCGTTTTGTCCTAATCACCTGTACATAACCAAGCTCCTCACGAAATATGGAAATGAAAACACTCAGATCACTCAACTAATCTAGGGTGCAACATTTAAGTAGTACGCTCAATTGCTCGGTCGTGATTAGTTTCGTATCATAAGCTTGGCAAGGATACACATCTCCACCGCTAAAGCTAAGGAAGAACAAGTCAAAAGCTAAATTAGGTTAAGAAGGCTTACGGTTGATCATTCAACAGTCTTTCACCATAAGTACCACACCAACAAGGCAGCTGTATCGTATATACACGGCCGTAACGACGGAATAGACATATACAATCCGAACACATCCCTGTTCGTGTTTAACCAGCGGTTAGGATGAAGAATGATATAGGGTAGGGACCTTCTAACTTTCACCAAAAGTCATCATCCAACAAGGCAGCTGAGACATGCATACATGGCCGTAACGACGGAATAGACATGCATGCTCGAACAAGTCCTCGTTCGAGTAGACACTAAGGTTAGTTGCTAGGAAATGGAATTAAAATGGTTGTTAAATAAAATTCATAAAACAAATAGATTAAGCCAACAAAGAAGGTTCAGTTGCTAGTAACTTTCCCCCGACCGTTCCATGACAAAGACTCGAATATATAGAAAGATGCCTTGATCACAGAAATGACAAAGACAACCAAAGTTGACATTCCTATAACGGTCAACTTCCCTTACATCCCGCTCTTTACATACTTTTACATAAGTGGTGATATCGGCCACTTTTTACAAAACCTAACATCGTTGATTTTTGTAACGTATCAACGAATATTCGATCCTTCTAAGTGATTCCTTCGGTATAAACTTCTTTTTGAAACGACTATTTTTCTTCCTTCTCTCTCTTTTTTTAAACATAATAAACCTCGGTTTGATTCCACCGTCTTCACTTTCATAATTTATCTGGATAATCTTTTCATTGTAGTACTTCTTCATCGGACATAATTCATAATTGAGAAAAGTAGCGAAACTTACGAGCTACACATTTTCCCATTGCATTGTGCAATTTCCCGACCATTACAGAGATAGAAATTTTTTTACTTTGACACAAGAAATATAAGACTTTACACGAAAGCAGCTAACAACATAGAGAAATAGGCTTAATCTACACGGTAGACTAAGGTGCAAAGGTGAAACGAAACATATAATATGGTGTACAAAAATAAAGGAATGGCTCAATAGGTTGTTCTAGGGGATTTTACTCTAAAAATAAGAGTAATCAAGGGTTACACAAGAGTTAACTAACCAGTGAAGTTAGTTATTTTTACGACATGTAGGCTATTTGGTTTAATTCTAAAAATTTATCAGTTGAACATGTTCTTCCATCTAAATCCATAGTACTAATCATGGCGGTCTCGAGTGATATACCAGGCCAAGTTCTAAAGTCCACTACATCACCGGCACACTCATAAATTTGTCGGAGATAGGCCGAAAAACGTCGATAAACGATGGAGTCATATCAAGCACAATAAAGGCATACAGTCATAAATGATAATATAGAACAAAGAGGAAAGCCGGAAACAAACATCCGGCTCCCGATTATGAGATCAACATGAATATCCGTAAAAGAATCTAAAGGACTAAATACATGTGTCCCAAGATAGTCATAGCACATCAAAGTGTCTGCGATAAAAAGAAAGGAAGCCTAACATGGTCACATCCTAAGCACACACTCTCTCAAGCCCAATCTCCCTCTAGATACCTGCCGTATAAGAAAGAGAAAATAAATACGGCTTGAGCTTAACGCTCAGAATAACGGATTATAATAACAATGTAAAGTAATAAGTAATAGGGGGAATCCCTTGATATAAATATAAAAGCAGCGGAAAGATCATGAGTATCATGAGGAAACCTAGATATAGCTATCATGAAGATAGGAAAAAAACAAGTTAAAGCATGTAATACGAAGTAAGATTCATGAATATCCTTACATGGATATTATAGACATAAAAAAATAAGGGAATGCCCACAGAGCTTCATATAATCATACCTGTCATAATAAAGTCAATGTCTTGAATACATCAAATAATATGAGGGGCTGCCGCAACATGTAATAACGGCTGTGACCGTCTTATAATAATATGGGTGAGTGAGTATCAGCTCCAATGTGATGGGAAGTAGAAGCACCACAACCAAACCAATCACCAGAACGTGTAAACATGTAAACTATGATGCACCCATATACGCCCCTGAATAATAATTTGCCAAACAAGAAATATAATCTGGTAACATGAAAAAGGGACCGCCGCGTGAAATCACTCTCAACGCGAACGAGGTCGTGACACAGGTGCCACATGTTGTCACGGACATGGTACCTCCATGGACTAGGTTGGTAAGTCATGTAAATCATGGTCATGCGTATATATAGCTCTTGCAATAGAATAATCTTTAAATCAACATGTAAAGGATCATGCAAAAGACACAAAAAAATGGGGAAGCATAGCATGTTCTGGGGATGAATCATGAAAAGAAGAATGTCCCTTACTGAAAGGACGGAATATCCTGTAACCTTATGTCCAGCAGAAACGGAAATATGTATAAGAAAGATGGAAGCTACTCCTTCTGATGCATCTACAGTATAAAGTGACATAGATAATTACTTTTCATGATTAAGGTTTACTTTCCAGTGTTTAGTCAACTTTCTATTTTTAAGCAACTTCTATTTTTAGTAACTTCTAATTTTTAAGTAACTTTCTATAATTAGCATGAATTCCTGTGATTAGTACGTATCCATGATTACCATATTCCTAATGATTAAAATGTTTTCATTTTAGTATTCTTGATAAATGGTATTACTTTCCAAAAAATAGCAGCTTCTAATTATAGTAAGTTTCCAAAATAGACTTTCCTCACATTAACTTTCTATGAAATATAACTTTCCTGATTTAATAAGTTCCATACTTAAAATAACTTCCAAATTAGACTTTCTAAAAATAGCAGGTTTTCCGATAAATAGACATGGTTTCTATACAATACAGGTATTCTCTAAATAGCAGGTTTCTATAAAAAGTGAGTTTCCATAATTACATGTTTTCTATAATTAGCATGTTCTATTTCTGTATTTATAATCCAAATCCTTGATCTTACATAGATATACTAATTAGTCCTTATTAGTTATTAATTTAATTAAACAATAATCTTAATTTTATCCATTTTTGCAAAAACAAGCCCTTATAATAGCACATATGGTATTTTTCAATAGCTTAATACTTAAAATTACTGATCATGACTGTACGTTTTTCATAATTACACTTTTTATCCACAGTTTTAAAATACAATTCGAATATATAAAAAATTATAATCATTCATCATGTTAACCCATAACAATTAATCAATGACAATTTATACCCTTCTAACTTATATTTCACAGAAATCTAAACATAATTATCATGCCATAATCATATACACCCCAAAGTTCAAAAAGTTACAAAACACCATCTCCCCTAATATACTTTTAAAACAAAATCGGGTAACCATAAATGTACAAAACCCAAATTTAGATTTTCCCCAAAATTATACATAATATTTTCTACATTCATTAGCATGTATTGGACCTGGGAAAAATATAAAAACCCTAACCCTAATTCGTTTTCCAAATTATTCCTTCATTTCCTTCATAATTCAAAATCGGCAAGAATTGAAAATTCCACAATAATTATCTAAACCTTTTATACAATTTTTCTAACAATTTATCTGGTTCATACATGATATATACAAGTCATAAAAATTATAAAATCGAATCTATAAATTTATTTAGAGCCGAATACAATTCTTCAATATTTAGGTTTAATCATTTTTAAGCTTAATAAATCAAAATACGTGCATGGTAATTTTTCTCTTGAACAAATCAGATCTAAACAATGTAAAATGAGTTAATAAAATACCCTTGAATAATTATCGATGATTTTATGAAATTATTGAGTTCTGTCTAAGAATTTCGAATTCAAAAGAACTACCAAAATACGAATCAAGCTTCAAACTAATGACCAATAATATTTCTTAGCTCCTTGTAACTCCCAAGAACCCTAAAAAATCGTTCTTGCCTTTGAAAAAATTTAAGGGAGACCTCCACTTTAATTAATTAGGGTTTTGAAATGGTTTTTAAGATATTTACAAATGAAAAATGTATATAAAAAGATATACAACAATAAAATCCGAGATTTTGGTACTTCTTAAGGATAAAATCAGATTTAATTTGCCTAAAAAATATTTTATAAATTCCCTATTTTATTTTTAAATTTTAATTGTATAATAAAACAGTAAGTAAACTTATAATAATTCGCAAAATGCATAAAAATAAGAAAAAATATTTTTCTTGCATAATATAAGATATTTTAATCTTATATAAAATTTTATATTTGTCACATGATTACTTTATAATTATAACACTTGATTGAAATTTATTCATTCTTTTTATTTAGAATTTCTGACATTAGGGGCATTTTGGTAATTATGCACTTGTTCATGATTTTAGGGTTTTACAACTACATCACCGCACACTCATAAATATGTGGGAATTTAGTAGATATAGAAACGGAAAATGCATACTTTCTCACAAATGTATCAAGTTTATAGTGCGCTAGGATAATGAAAACTAGTGGAATTTTACCAAAGATCATGCTACAAAAAAATTTAACTTTTTAATTTTTGACCATTTTAAGCACTTTGCATGTTATTTTGTTAAAAAGAAGACAAGTACGTTCTAATTCTCCACCCCTCCACTTAAATTATACAACGTCCTCGTTGTATAGATAAAAAAATTAAATAATAAGGGAAAATAGAATTAGAACGAAAAACTCCCTGATGTTTTGCTCGTGATAATTCTCCATGATGAGTTCTTTGAGAAAAAAGTGCGTTGACTAGGGCTTCAGAATGCCCGGATGGGTCCAACACAAGTCCTTTTTAGCATTTACCATATCGTAGTTTCAGCAAGGTCCAGTAAAAAAGATTAGAAGACAAGTGCAAATTCTATCTCGCTACAATGGTACAAGAAAACAATTAAACACACAATTGTATAGGGATCAATACGCCGTATCCCAAACCCTAGGATACGCTGTATTGTTCCTGTAAAAACAATTATATTACCGGAAAATAAATAATTAAGTTGTAAAACTGATAACGTCCAGACATACATACGCCGTATCCAGAGGGGTTCGATACGCCGTATGTAATGTCTGGGAAGACAGACTCGTGCAACAAAAATGCGGCAAACAATTAAAATGACCGGGTTGTCTTCTGGGAAGCACTTTTGTTTCAGCTGGTCTTTAAGTTCGACCTTTTTCTTTTCTTCATTCATCGTCAGGTGTCGTCACGACCCATCGATCATCAATGAGACGTAAAAGTTCTTGATAAGCATCGAGGCTATCCTTTTAATGGTTTAGGTATTCAGACTCTTTTATGGTAATGTACTCCTCGTCATCATTGAATGAGTATTTCATCATCTTGAATCTCCTGACTTTGCAGTTTGATGGTTCAGGAATTGTATTATCCTTATGATTTTCTTGATTATAACTGACGTTGCTTGCTTCATAATCTCTTCCAAATATTCGGTTGGTATCAAGATAAGGATTTCTGACCCATTCAGTCTTCATATTTGCATATAGACCTCGTCCAAAATTTTCCATACGAGTAAATAGAGCGATCTCGTGAGCGTTCACTTTCCACCAGCACTCTTGTAGTTTTACTAGTACTTCATATTCCAGCTAGTGGAAGTTTTCAAAACAGCATTTCATCCATTTGTAAAATTTTATCACCCCTGGAGTCACATCTCCCCATGATCCTTCTATTTTAGACTTAAGTGCTAAGGTTTCATCCTTCAGTTTCCCATCAGCAAGTTCATCGTACCACCTGTGATCCCCCCCCCCCCCCCCCCCCAGAAATAAGTCATGCTTACCACTCGAACCATTCCTGACAATGTCCCACATTACCAATAAAAAAAAAGAAAAAAGAAAGAAATCCATCAATATAAAGAGCCTGTAGGGAACTTTAGTTTTTCCTTCTTAAAGCGTTATGGTCACCAATGTATCACAAAGTTGGTATGGAACCGCCTTTTTCGACTACGGTTCATCAGTACCCTTTGCTTCGTCATCATTTAACTCTTGTTCATATTCATTGTAAGTTTTGAGGTCTTGGATATCATAAGTGAATAGATCAATGTCAATTTTCAGAAGGCAATTGAATTAGTTGAATGCCTCGCACAAGGGTGTCTCGAAGTCAAACAGGTTTCCCTCTATCCTGAAGATTTTGGGAGCATTGTTAGTTTCATTTGGGTCTTCCTCGTCCTTAATATCTTCATCATCATTATGGTCAGAAAGATGGTGGAATTCTGGAATGAACTTTTCGATCATGCTGTCCCAAGTAGTGATCGAGCCCATACACTCCTTGGTAAACCATTGATATGCAGCTCTAGTTAGTGAAACAGGGAAAATACTAAGCCGAAATTGGTCTTGAGTCAACCCGTTAATTTTAATTGGCCCAACAGCATCAAGAAATTTAATGATGTGTTCGTATGCGTTTTCCCCTTTGTTTCCATTACAAGCATCATTACGTATCTTTTCTAAGAATGTCCCTTGTATTTCGACGATGCATTTCTCAACTATTCTTCCCTCGTTGTCATTAGAGATGAAATTCTTTCAGGTAGCAGTGATGTAGTTGTTTGGTTCTGCCATGTAAGTTTCTTTGTCAACGGTTTCCTATAATTTAGCATAAATAATCAGTAGGATGCGCCCTAGGGAAAGGGAACACATAAGACAAGAAATCGAAAGCAAAAAATTATTACTGTTACTGTATCAGATGACGAATACGCCGTATTTAATTAATTTGAATACGCCGTATAGGTCTGTTATACCAGTACGCCGTATTGAGCTTACTGAATACGCCATATTGTCTTGAAACAGATATGCCGTTTAGACACTAAAACTCAATACGTTGTCCTGATTTGAAGGTTTGATACGTCGTATCCAACTGGTGGATACGGCGTATCAGGTGATCAGTAAGAATATAATACTATTTAAAACAATTAAATACGGGAATTAAAACACACAATTTAAACACACAAAGCGAATAAATACAAACATAATTTAAATAATTAGATTACACTAAAGTAATTAATTAATGGTTAGAAATACTGATAAGAATAAGGTTTAATTATTTCACTCCCCGGTAGCGGCGCCAAAGACCTGATGTGCTGTCGTGTAGGGCCAATTCTTTGATTATCAAGTTTTACATTTATATTTAGCCAACAAACCTAAAATAACACTTTAACGAGCAGTGTACCCGGTCAAGATGAAGTTCGCGATAAGTAGGGTGTCGAACACTAAGAGTGAAAATTTAATCCTATATTTTATCAGTATCTTAATTAGTCTATTTACTGGTTAAACCTATGCTATGTACGTTGTATAATGAATTGGGGGATTCAGCCTGAGAGACTGGCACGGGTTTGGTGATGACAAATACCAATTCAATACACAATAAACACAAAAGATGAAGATTAGAAGATAGAAAAGCGGTATAAGCCAAATAATAGAAAACTGTATTAGCCATATTAAATCCGGTTCAATGCTGGTTTGTTTGTTTTAGTGCAATGATTTACTTATCTCAAAGCGGCATATCATTCTTAAGACTTAGGCGGGACATCATCCTAAGACCTAGACACAATTAATCCTGGCACAATTAATGCATCCGCATAAAGCATCCTTTAGTTTAATTATAATCTATCTTAGAGAATTAAAGCAGTGGTGATCCTATTAAAACTCTAGCCCAATGGGACTTTACCCACTTATTGTTTGAAGGTGTTTTATATAATGGTAGTCTACTATTCCAATCTTTATCAGTTAATTAAGAGCATGATTGCTGAAACATAAACGGGTCACCTACCGATCCGACTAAGATCATAATTATAAGACAAAGACAGAACGTTATTTGTGATCCTATTGAATGATAGGTCACATATTCAAACACATAAACAAGTATGAGGTGATAAACATAATTAAATAATCAACGATAAATTAAGAAAATTGATTTTTAAAAGAAACCAAACATTGAACTTTCATTAAGATGGCTAATACCCGAGGGTATTAGCCCACAACCAGTGTAATTATACAAGCGTAATCAAACAATTGAAATAGAATGATTAAGAGAGTAAAAATTACACGATGTCTTCTATGGAGTCATGATTAATGCTTGACCTTTATGGTTGATCTTCTCTTCTAAAATTCGTCTCTGATGAGTATGGCATAAAGAATATGATATTGCACACTGAAAACTCGTTTTTGAGTCTTCTATTTATAGTTACTAAAAAATACTCGATACGCCGTATCCAGATAGGTCGATATGGCGTATTGGGCTGGATTCCTTGGAGTGCGTGCTACGTTCATAATAAATCTTTGATATCATTCCTAATTTACTTGATTTACTGTATCTTCGAATAATTATCTTCATGGATACGGCCTATATAGATAGCATGGATACGCCGTATTAGGAATTAGTCAATCGCGTTTTCTTGTAAAGTCTTGGCGCTGATACGCCGTATTTCTTTAGTTGGATACGACGTATTGGTAAATTTTTAGAAATCTTCAAATGTCTGCATTTTAGCTCCAATTTATGCGCCTTTTAGCTTATCTTCACAAAACACTCCTGAATTACTGCATTTATCAACTTTAAAGATATTAAGTACCAAATAATGCAATAATTATATAAAAGTGGGCAAAATAGATGGGATAAATAATATAATAAAGTGACGTTATTTGATGTCATCAATATGTTATCTTACACCTACACCCCATAACCTTTTAAAAGACCTCTTGGATAGTAATGAATAATGCTTGCGCCTAGCGATAGAGGTTTGATCATTTAGCAAGCCTATGGTAATTTATATGTTATGACACGTAATGAGTGTTGATTTTTTGTTTTCCCATTATGTTATAATATACACCTGAGAGAAAGAGAGAATCTCAAACACTTATGTGAGGTGCTAGTATATACTTTTCATACTTTTAGTTTTGAGGTCTAGAAAGTTGTGTTGTAAAATACTTTTAAAGAGTATGTTAAATGACCATAATACTGCTATTGTTTAGGTAGAAAAGCCCATTTGCTTGAGGACAAGCAAATCCTAAGTGTAGGGGTATTTGATGAGGTGTCATTTTATACACTTTTTCGGGGTTATTTACCCCCTAAATCGTGCATTTATGCCCAAAATAGGTACTTAATCGTTCCTTTTCAGGTATTTAGCATTTGGAAGACATTTGGAGGAAATACACGTGACTTTGGCTCATTTGGAGAAGAAACAGATGAGACTACGGACCTACACAAACATCTCTCAAGATTATGTTCTCAGCAGCTAGAGACGGCGTCACAAGATACACGTGACGCCGTCACGATTCATCCTACGACGGTGTCACAAGAATTCATGACGGCGTCAGCTTGCACGACCCATCCTAAGATCTAGAATATTCTCTTTCATGACGGCGTCATGATTAAAACGCGACGCCGTCGCAGCGATTTATCTATATATACAAACCATAAATTAGGGTTTTAAGTGTGTAACTTTAGAGTAAAAAAAAAGAGACAAACCCTAGTTCGTTTGGCAGCTTATTAGGACGATTTTAGGGCTTCAAAACCCTATTGTAACTCCTTTAATTCATGTTTTAATCAAGCAAGATTATCTTAATCATTCAATATGTCTTGTTTTTTGATTATTTATTGTTTTTGATTTATCTTTAACATGCTTGGCTAAACTCCCTATTGTGTTCATTTATGATTGTATGAAACCTAGAATGTAGATCTTAGTGGTGTTGCTTCTTATGATGAATATGCATGTTAGGCTTTTGAAAACCATCTTTTGTCTATATCGCTATAGATATGTCTAGGGAAACATGATTGTGTAGATAGGATACCATCGGGTAATAGTCTCCATACTACCTTGCCCCTTTTATGGTTGATCTACTTTTAATATATTTCAAATGCATTTAATATACTCTTGGGGCCCGTGTAATAGTCTTCATACTACCTTACTTGTGTGTTGCCTCAACGGAATATTAAGTAGACGGCAGGTTCGTGTAATCTGTTCATGACTTAGGACATAGTTACATATATCATCATAAGTGTGACAAAGCAACAACACCAGGAGAAGCAATCTAAGGAGTAATACATGACTAAATGAATACAATTATTTTATTATATTGTTATCACCATTAGCGTAGTTTATTATTTAGTTTAATAGCTAAAACCAACCAAACCTCTCAAATATATGATTTTATTTGCTTTTAATAAATATTAATAAATACAAAAAATAATCTTCTATCTACCCTAGATACTGTTAGCGCTGTGACTCAAGACTTCCAACCTATTCCCTTAAAGAACTATAACAACCCCCCGAGTCTTGCCTATACTACTACTATAACGGTTAGGTACTCTGCCTAGGGAGTTGTAGAACCTTTTGTAGAAGTCCCTTACGAAAACTGCATCACCCACTATATGGTTGATCCCTCTTAAGTTATTTCACATGCATTTAATATACTCTTAGGGGCCTTGTAATTAGTCTTCATAATAATTACTTGGCGTTGACTCCCGTACGAAGTATTTAATAGTACGCGAGACGATTTGTGTAATCCGTTCATGACCTAGGATATTCTTACACTAGATCTTCACAAGTATATTGTGACAAAGCATAGGATATTGGAGATGCAATCTAAGGAGTGGTGCTTGATTATGGTAAATAAACTTGCTTTCATAAGTTTAACCAGTAGCATAGATTAATATTTAGTTTAGTTATTAGTTGAACAAACAACCTCTCTAACCATGATTACCTTCTTTCTTATAAATATTATACACACAAAAGGAATCTTCTATCAACCTCTTTGAATTATGTCTTTAGACCGTGATCATGCCTTCTCAACCTATTCCCTTTAGAGAACGATAACAACCACCGAGTCTTGCCATATAATAACACTGAAACGATTGGTACATGCATAGAGGATTTGTTAAATCTTCCGTGAATCTGCACAAACCCTCACATCATAGACACACTTATTTAAACGGGACCAAACATAAGGTATTTCCTAAGCCCTGGTACATACATAACATTAACTAAAGTAATAGTTTTTCTAGAACTGAATTCTAAAACAACATTTCCACGACCAAGAATTGGTTTGGTTGATTCGTCGCCCATATGAAGTACAAATCCATCTTGCACCGGATGAAAAGTATCAAACCAGCAACGATCCTTACATGCATGACAAGTTGCACCAGAGTCAATCCACCAAGCAAATACATCATCCTGTACATAACATATTTCATAAATATGTGACACATAATGATTAAAAGGAATTGCATCAAAGTCAAAATTCAGACCTTGTGATGAATTAGGATCCTTAGATTCTTGTCCCGAACCAGAAGTGTTTCCACCATTTTTCTTTTTAACACGGAAATCCTTTTTGAAGTGACTAGTTTTGCCACACTTCTAACAAGTCAGTTTAAACTTTTTATTGAATCCGTCGTTACTCACCAAAGTTTGATAGAGGTATCATCCAGTCTTCCTAAAAGGTTGTTGATCTCCTCCATTTTTCTTTGTAGTACGAGCAGGAGGGCGCAATATTTGCCTTAGAATCTTTAACTTTAGAAACTTTCCTAAGTTGTAACGAAACCAGATGGAGTTTTATTTCTTACCAATGACTTGCGGCTCCATTTAAGGACATAGGGAATGCTCTAAGCAATCACTTGTTTTATAGTTATATTAGGGATTGTGAATAAATCCGATGATCTCAAGAACTTTCTCAATATGTTCGTTCTCATCTTCATGATCTAAACCGCTAAAGGTGTTGTCCCGTAGTTCCT
Organism: Tanacetum coccineum; assembly: GCA_026074375.1. Classification (NCBI taxonomy): domain Eukaryota; kingdom Viridiplantae; phylum Streptophyta; class Magnoliopsida; order Asterales; family Asteraceae; genus Tanacetum; species Tanacetum coccineum. The sequence continues at coordinate 18,605 of BQNB010025288.1, forward strand.
TAAGAAATTGGCCTTTTAATTCAAAATTATCCTTGTCCTCGATCTTAGGCCTAACAACTCCAGATCCATAGTCGGCTCAAGTTTTGCTCATGTATTATTCCATAGTTTCTGCCATTGTTTTCGCAAATTCTTCCTCTGAATATTCTTCTTGGTCAAAAAATAGATCGAAATTAGGTGATCTCGATTCGTCAAGACTAAGTCATTGAAGTGCTCCTAGATGATCAAAATTCTTGTTCCGAATCCTTGAAAGGTGTAAATAGTTCCTTAGTATAACTTCTTGTCATGCACTACCTGAAACAAGGGATAAACAATTAGTAGGATAGGCTCAGGAGAAAGAAAACACAGATATACGAAAATTGAATGTGAAAAACCAGATATGTTACTGTATCAGATAGACAATACGCTGTATTCAATGGAACTGAATACGCCGTATTAATCTTTATGAACGAATACCTTGTATTGGATAAAAAGTTGGATACAGCGTATCCAATGGAAGTGGAGATGCCGTATCGGTTTATCGACCATAACAGTGTATTATGAAAAACAATTAAATATGCAAATAATTAAAACTACGCAAATATACAAACCCACATATACGATATATACAGAATTATACAAGAGTATACACTAATCTAAATTACACTAATCCTAATGGTTAGATCTAATCTAATGTTAAAAACCAAAATATCAAATAAAAATTAAGATTAATTTTCACTCAACAAACGGGAAACGGCAGCCAAAGACTTAATCGCGAGTCTCCTTTAGGTGTAAATATTAAGCTCAAGTTTTATATATATATATGCCGACTTTACTAAAACAACACTTTTTAACTGGCAGTGTACCTGACGATGGGGAAGTTTTGGAAAGTAGGGGTGGGGGGGGTTTTTTTTCTCTATCACTAAGAGCGAGAAACACTTTCAATTTATTAGTACTTTGGTTTTTCTAGGTTAGTCTAATCTATGTTAAAACTATAGCAAACCTAGGTTAACCTAAATCTAGATGGTGGATAAGGGGGGTTTACCAGGAGGCCTAAGAGCTTACGATGTGGGGTCGGTTGTGGTGTTAGGCGAATGGGGATGTGTATATTTTATGATATTATGAGGTGAAGTTTTACGATTTGATCACGGTATAGTTGATAGCAATGCGCGGACTATAGACTCGTGAGAGACATCAACGGGACACTCTCTAGTATAAGCTCTAGTTAGAAGTATCTATCTGGTTTACTCACTATCACTGAGTAGACGTCTAGGTTCTTCGAGGACATCAGATACGGTTCTTAATGTCCGACGAGAGCCAAAGACGCTATCAGAATGCGTCGGAGTTGCGGGATCGCTTCCGTCTAATGTTTAGGTTTATACACTTTATCCTACGTCGATTTTTTAAGTTATCTATGTTAGTACTAAAATTAATCGAGTTGTCAGGCTTAAACTCAGTAAGTGAGCGACGCTAGTGTACTAGTATTGTCAACAATGATGTTACTGTCTTACGCGTGTGAATGAGACTGCACGAGTTTAGTAGCTAACCCTAGATGGTTGTTGATGATAAGTAAAGCAAAAAACACACACAAGAAGACAAACAAACGATAGAGAAGCGGTCGAGAACTAATGTAAGGAAAACGTATCAACCATGAATAATCCGATAAAACGCAGGTTTGTTTATTTAGTGCTATTATTGTCTTATCTTGAAAGGGCATATCATTCCTAGACTTAGGCGGTACTTCTTCCTAAGACCTAGACATGCTAATTCTGTCACAATTAGACGCATCCGCATAAAGCAAGCATTTATTGATTATAATCTATCTTAGGAGATTAATAATGGTGCTCTTACTAAACCCTAGCTCATGGAGACTTTACCCACTTACTGCTTAACGGCTCTTTATATACTAGTAGTCCACTGTCCGAGTCCTTACCAATTGATTAGAACGTACTCGTTGGTACCAAGGTCACCTTATGGCTCAACTAAGCTCACAATCAAAGGGCAAAGATAGGTCAATATTTGTGATCCTATGATTCTAGATATATAAATTGCAATATGGAGAGCTATCCCAGACTCTTAGCCTACGCCCAAACAACACTGAAGTTGCAGCGCATTAAATATGTAGGACTAGACCCAGTTGAATGATAGGTCACATACTTAAGCACGTAAACGAATATAAATTGATAAACATAAACAACAATCAACGATAAATTAAGCAATCAAGATAAACAAACCAAACATTAGATCTTCATAAACATGGCTGATACCTAAAGGTATTAGCCGATAGTCATTGACAAATACAACACGTTTGATATATGGAACGATTAAAATAAAGTACCATAATCAAACGCGTATCCGTTGCGCGAAGAATTTACAAGAGTTTTTCCCTATGATCTTTAGCTCTTTTCTGACCTTCTATGACCTTTAATTCGTCCTTGTCGACTTGGTGGTTTAGGGATTCAATTGCATCCCTGAAACTGAGTTAGGGTCGTCTATTTATAAGGTCTGGAAGTTGGTTCAATACGGTGTATCCAAGGGATTGGATACGGCGTATTGAGGATTTCTTGGAGTAAGGACCACGTTTGATATCTTCCAGAATATTTAATTACTATATTATGAATATGGCGTATTGATGTCTCCTGGATACGGCGTATTGGGTCTTCAATCCTTCATGGTTATCTGTGAAGAGTAGGAACATATATGCCATATCTTCTTAATGGATACGACGTATTGAGGTAAAACTAGTTGGTTCTTCTTTGTTGACTAAAGTATTATATACGGTGTATCATCGATGTGGATATGGTGTATTCTTCAAAGTCAGGCAATGGTCTTTTAATTCGACAAAGTCTTGGATACGTCGTATAGGTCTAGAATAATACGGCGTATTTGCTGTCAAATCCGTAGACATTCTTGAACTCTTTCGGTTTATGCTCCAAAATGCGGTGCTTTTAGCATAACTTCCACCAAGTACTCCATAATTGACTGCAATACTCAAATACAAACGATTAAGTAACAATCTTTTGCAATAATTATAACAAAAATGGGTAAATTGTAACACCCTCAAATCTGATAAGCACGGAATGTTGAATATCCGGCGTTACATTATTTGGGGCCAATAACACAAGATCTTAGAACACTACTAAACGTTGTCGTTTGAAAAAGGAATACATGAATTTAACAAATACTTGTTTGTTACATTAACTCAACGGCTTTCAAATCGTTCCAACATGTAATAGAATAGAAATTTGGTTTATCAAACAAATGTCCCCAAAGAGTAATAAATACCCCCAAATCTTAAGTGTTGACTCTTCAATTATTGACTCCCAATGTATCATCGCACCTCGTGCCTTATTGACCTGAAAAACATGCTTAAAACGTCAACATAAAGTTGGTGAATTCATAGGTTTGTGTAAATCAATGGTAGGACCGCAAGATTTTCCAAGTGTATGATTAAGCAACAGATGCAAACATCATAAAAAGTAGTTACGTTTCCTAAGCTCATGACACCGAAGCTAGACATGCATGAATGCAAATATAAATTTGCCCCAAGTGTCCGTGAATGATGTGCTAACCCTGCAACATCCCAAGTTCGACATGGTATGCGTTCGTTCCCGGTGATAGCTAATCACCCGAACGGGGATCGTCAATCCCTAATAGATCTATCCATAACATTCGCGCCCGCACAATGTAATTCCCTAAAAAAAAAAGACGAGAAAAAAAAAAAAAAAGGGGGGGGGGGGGTTTTGATAACAAAACCACATCTATGCAATTAACAGTTCATGATCATGGACATAAAGGGGTTATGGTAACTTAGGCAAACACGTAATCATGGCATAAAATGTACACTTACGTCCAGTTTGTAAAACAAAGCATGTTATCACCCCAAGGATGTAAATCATTTAAATAATTGTAAAGCATGGGGCTATGAACTCACCTTAGCCGGTAGTTCTCTGAATGATAACAAGTATCCAAGTAAGCAGTGAATCACACCGTTAAGTACCTAAGTAAGTACGGTCAAGTCTTAGTTTACACATTTAAACTAACGACTCATTGTATAAACTAAATCCCATTTACGTTTATATATACCGTGATCACTTGTGCGGTAATGCACAAGATCATTGTTTTTATAATTTCGATGGTTCTCGACAAACGTGAAATCATTATTAATAAATATACATTATTTATTAATCTTGTTATTAAACCGTTCGACGTCCGAATATCTAAATGTTCGACCGACGTATAAATGTTTTATTTATTTCATCTTGGCTCTAAACTACCCTTAAGTTTCTAGTTGTTACATTTTTAGTCCCTAGGTTTACAAATATATACATTTATATTTTAAACCTTTTAGTTTCGGAAATGACACAATTAGTCCATCAAGTTTATAAAAAGATAGTTTATAGTTTCGCCTTCATCCTTAAGTTTCAGACTATTTCAAAAATGGTCCCTGGAGTTGTTGTAATTTAGAAAATAACAAACTAACCCTTTAAGTTTTGGCATTTACGGTTTTAGTCCCCCGACTTTGTAAAAGTCGCATTTTCAACCCAATTAAATCCCGACAAGTGGCATTTGGCCTTATTTAGTCCAAATAAGCCAACCAAATCATTTCGGCTTATAAATAAGCTATCCGAGCTTATTTTGGCTTAACGGGCCTTATTGGGCCCGTTAAGGTCCGTTTAGCGTTTTAGAGTTCCGTTATAGTTTTAATAGGTCTAAATGTCGAAAATAAGCTTACGTGGGGCGGTTAAACTTACAATAAGCTCGGTGAGCTTATTGAAGCTTATTTCGAGCTTATTGGGCTTATGGGCCCAATAGCTTATCCCGAATAGAACCTAAATGGTTTCTTAGGCATTTTAGCTTATTCCCATAGTCTCAACTTAGCTATTACTGTCTCGTTTTCCAGCTTATTTAAAATAAGCAAAAGCATTTGTCAATGCTTTTGGGCCCATTAATGACCCGAAGAGGTTTTACTCTCTTTGGTTCGGCCCATTGAGGCCCGATGACTTTGCTTGAGTCCATTAAGCACTAAGAGGGTCGGTTATGCTTCAAATAAGCCCGGGGGGGCTTATTATGGCTTATTTCGAGTCTATTGGGCCCGTAGGCCCAATGGCTTGGCCCGATACACCCTTTATGCTTGCTAGATAATTACATTCATATAGCTCAATGACCGTTTATTTTGCCAGCTTATTCGCAATAAGCTAATAAGCTTCGGGTTGGGCCGACTTGGGCCCGTTAGGGATTTTAGTGTGTTTTGTTAGGTCCATTAGGGCCCGTTAAGTACAATTAAGCCGCTAAGTCGATTAAGCCCTCATAAAGTCACCAATAAGCTACTCCGGCTTATTGTGAGCTTATTTGATCATTAGGGCCCGTAAATGGGCTAGGAGGCCCATTAAGGATCCGTTTGGTTTTAAAAGAGGCACGAAAGGTTCACTTATGTTTTTAAGCCTATATTAAGCTCATTAAGCTGCGCATAAGCACACGAATAAGCTGTGGGAGCTTATCGTGGCTTATGTGCCTTGTATTGGGCTCGCGTTGGGTTGCGTAGCCCGCTAAGGGTCCGAAAGGTTTATTCGTGAATTATGGTTGTCGTTTATACGTCTAGCACCAAAATGAAAATGTATAATACTTTCTACTCGTGACCCGCGACATGCAAACGCTTACTAACGTCGTATACATGTTCCCACACCATCTCGTTATGATTATTACAAAAGTTTACGTATAGTTACTTATGTATGGCACCACACGACTTGTATCATTCGATGTTTACACAAAATAAAACGATATTCGACATATAAATGAGAACACGCGACATATATAACTAGTTTCATATTCGTTCGACATAGATAAGAGTAATTTAGACTTACGAAGGTCCTAAGCAAATTTATGGCGTGCAAAATGAATGCCCCGACACCCAAACGTGTCTATAACTTCAAAGTTATTGATACCCAAGCTTCCTAGACCCCTTTTAAACGCTTGACAATGATCGAGAAGTAAAGATGGTTCGGTTATGTTGAATGCCGAATGAGGGGTATGTAAGGTGTTTTTGGTTGATAGAGAGGGTTTAAAGGTTTGTGGAAATGTATTATGTGGGTTGTGGAGGTGTATTTATAGGCACTAGGCCTTGTTAACCTTCCTAGTCACGAAAATCAAACTAAACCGAGCCCTAAGAAGTGGTTTTGAGACTTGCTAGTTAACCTCACATGGTTTTTAAGTTAAACCACTTAGTACAAGTTTTAATGAGTTAGTTGTGGTACAAGATTTAGTTTTAGCTAGCAAATCTTATGATTTTTGTGTTATTCTTATGGCTAGATGCGCGGCAAAAGAAGAAAAGAAGCCATAGGTTTAATATCCATTGTGTCATATTCATTAGAACTTAGGACAAGATTTTAATTACCTAGCCTAAGTACATGTACCTTTTAAGGATCATTATGAAAGATTGTGCTAGCTAAAGTCCACATGGGACGATTTTGTTGTGGTTTTCACTGTTTCCTTAATCTACTTTAGAAAGTGATATAAACACAAGCCTTGATTAAATTTTGGTGTTTATGCTTAAAGTGAGCATTGGTTTTTTAGTTTATGTATGTTCTAGTATTTCCGGTTGCGTCTAAATGTATTTTTAACGCGAAACGTAACCCTTTTACGGGACCAATAAAAATAAAATACGCGAAGTACATAATTAACTTCAAAATAATTATTCTAATTGGTTGAAGAAAACCCTTAATTTATTTGGTTGACCGTTTTACATTCATTTATAATTTCTAGTCACGCGGTTAGCTCAAAAGTAAATATTTAAAAGTAAACGCGTATCGGACTAAATATATAGTGATCATTAAAATAGTCGTAAAATGACACGAAAATGAGAATGTAACCGTTCTCCACCCGTATAGAAAGAGCTTTGTCCTCAAAGCTTAATTCCTTGTAGTAGATGACGAATGCCGTTTTTGTGAAGAGTTATGTTGGTATTTTGGTTTGAACGAATCTTCACGTTCTAGGAGAACTCAGGGCCCCTCCTAGTTCAGCGAACCTTAATCCCCAGTGTATACCGGCCTCCGCTCAATCAGTTTGATCTCCCCGTTCCGTATTTTCAACGGGCTCTTCCACATACTGGAGCTTTATCGTCAACAATGAATTCCTTCTAACGGCCTGACTAAATTGGTTCACGGCATAACATTTCTTCAGGTTTGATACATGTAAGTGTGGTGAACTCTGCCTCAACTCTTAGTAAGTCCAGCCTGTAGCAACCTTTCCAACTATTTGCTATACTTTTGAAAGTCCGACGATCTCGGGTTCAGCCTGCCCCCTTACCGAACCGTACGACTCCTTTCAGGGTTAGACCTTGAGCATAAACTCTGTCTCCAACTTTCAAACTCCACGGTTACGCTCCGATCAGCGTAGCTCTTTTGTCGATCCTGTGCCGCTTGCATCCTTTGCTTGATCAGAACGATCTTTTCTGTTGTTTCTTGGATTAATTCCGGACCAGTCAGTTGGGCTTCCCCAACCTCGGCCCAGCATATTGGTGATCGACATTTTCGACCATACAGTGCCTCATAGGGGGCGGCCTTTATGCTAGCGTGATAACTGTTGTTATAAGAGAACTCGGCCAATGGCAAATGCTTAACCCAGCCTTTGCCAAAATCAATCACGCAAGCACGTAGCATGTCCTCGAGAGTTTGGATGGTCCTCTCGCTTTGGCCGTCAGTTTCTGGATGATATGCAGTGCTCATGCTAATATCCGTACCCAAAGCTTTTTGAAATGATCTCCAAAAATTTGAAGTGAATCTCCCATCACGATCACAGATAATTGAGGCAGGTATCCCGTGTCTTGCCACTATTCTGTTTAAGTACAATCTCGCCAGCTTATCCAACGGATCATTCTCCCGTATTGGTAGAAAGTGAGCAGATTTTGTAAGTCGATCCACAATCACCCAGATGGTGTCGAAACCTTGTGACGACTTAGGAAGTTTGGTGATAAAATCCATTGTTATGTTATCCCATTTCCACTCAGGTATTTCTGGTTGTACTAGCAATCCTGATGGCCTTTGATGTTCGGCCTTGACCCTTGCACATGTCAGGCATTTGCTAACATACGTGGCAATGTCAGCCTTCATGTTCGGCCACCAAAATAATTTCTTCACATCTTGGTACATCTTTTCTGAACCGGTGTGATATAATATTGTCGACTGTGGATTCGTGCTAATCACGACTTAATTCTCCATAGCAAGGTACCAACTCCGCTGTGAAGCATAGTGCCCACGGCATCGCGGTCCAATCTTTCCTTGGTATATCCCCTTCGGATCACTACCTCCTACAACTTCATTCACGATGTGTCTCTGGTTTCTGGGCCTTCGATCTGAGCTCTAGTATTCGTTTGGGAGATCCAAACAGATTGTCATAACTAAGGCCCGAACCCGCAATGGGCTCAACCCTTTCTTTATGGCTCATGCGTCGGCCCACTACGTTTGCTTCCCTGTGATAAATAACAATATCACAATCGTAGTCACTCAGTAGATCTAAGCCAACGGCGTTTGCCTCAAGTTTAAGCTCCTTCTTATCGAGAATGTGTTGTAGGCTTTTATGTCGTTGAATACGGTGCATCATGTTTTCTCCGTATAGATAGTGTCTCCAATCTTTAGGGCACACACTACCGATCCAAGCTCCAAACCAGGAGTGGTGTAGTTCTTCTCGTGAACCTATTTTCAACTGTCGAGAAGCATAGGCCTTCACCTTTTTCTCTACTGCATTAACACCGCACCTAAACTTTGTGTACGCATCACAGTAGACCACGAAGTCTTTCGTTCCCTTCAGGTAAAGCCAGGAATTGGGGCACTGCACAACTTCTCTTTATCACTGACGGCGCCTCTTCCATTTCTCCCCAATCGAACTTGATTCCTTTCTGATAAGTTACGTCATTGACTTAGCAATCTCGAAAATCCGTCAATGGAACCTTCGATAGAAACCAGCAAGACTAAAATTGTCGGATCTCCGTTGGTGTCTTTGGAGATGCCAATCCTGATAGCCTCTAATCTGGCCTGGTCCCAAGTATGCCTCTACTATCAATGACGTGTCCGAGAATTGGTGTACCTTCGGAAATCCAAAATTACATTTTAAAACTTTGCGTACAACTTCTCCTACTTAGCAACTCCAAAATGTTTTTAAGGTGTTCTTCATGCTCCAATTTGAGTCCTTTGAATAAATAAGTATGTCATCGATGAAGACCAATTACTAACTTATTCCGTGTAGGGCTTGCATACTCGATCATGAGGTCAATGAATACCGCAGGTGCATTTGTCAGTTCCAATGGCATAACTGAAACACGAATGGCCATACCGAGGTTCGAGATGCCGTCTTCGGGACGTCTAGTTCTTGTACTCTAATCTGGTGAAAGCCGGATCCAATCTATATCCGAGTTAAATACAGATCCTTGAAGTTGATCAACCAAATCGTCGATCCTCGGAGTGGATAACGATTCTTTCACCGTTAGTTTGTTCAACTCGCGGTAGTCGATGCACATCCCTGAACGAACCGTCCTTCTTTTGACAAATACGACCGGGGCTCCCCAGGGTGATGAACTATGCCTTATGAACCTTGTGTCATAAAGCCTTAGTATTTGTTCTTAATAGTTTCCTTCCTTTCGGATGGGGCCAAATTCGAATGGTCTCGAGCTACGGGAGCAGCTCCGAACAATCGATTTGAATTCCACCGGTCGAGCTGGAAGGAAAAAAAAGACCCGGGCAAGTCCCGGAAATACTCCTGGGAAATCTCGACGATTGGTACGTCCTCTAATTGTTTCATTCCGCTTTTCCTCCTCCTTCTGCTGGATATCTGTATTCTAAAAAGACCTGGCATCCCTTGGCCATGAACCTTGAGCTTTTGAACATGAGATAACTGTCAACCGGATTCTCTCGCCGTTGCTACTTTCGTTTTTCCGCAAAAAGTCAAGGTTTCAATTTCCGAGGGAACTTGACAAGTTTCTCATCGCATATGAGACACAGCGTGATATCTTTAACCAGTCCCATGCGATAATGACGATCGAAACTACCCAGTCTCTAACTGCATTAGAACTATAGGGGGTTGAACGGATGACCCTAAAAATTTTTAAAGGTGCAACCTCGTATATTTATGTCTACTTGACTAAGTTTCCCATCACTAATTCGACATCATAACAGTTTTTCTAGTGGGGTTGGGGCGAATGTTAATCCAGGAACTAAATGCAGGGGATTAAACTTCTATTCTCACCAGTGATCGAATAAGATAGATGCCCTAGTGGTTTATTTAAGAGGAAACGTACCCGTGACGACATTCGCATCAGGGGGTTTCCCTGTGCATTTCCCCTCTTTTTCACATTTCCCAACTCATAAACACATCCTTTAGCATTCCCATTTCCCTCCATCTTTTCTTCATTTTGGACAATCACTCTTGAAAGTGTCCTGATCTCCACACTCAAACAACCATTCCCTTTGGGAGTTGCCCCATTGCCCTTTTGAGAGTTAGCAACATTTGTGTTGCCAGTACTTCTGCAATCGCGAGCAAAGTGCCCCTATTCTTGTTTCACTATGGCACCTCTGGTGCACGGCCATTGTGGGGGGAGAGGCACTAGTGGCACTTGGGCAGTGATCCACCATACAGGCTCCTTTCGCCTGTCACCATGTGTAGCCTTTGGCGCACATTCTGCCCTCTGAAAGGTTGTTTGCTAGGTGATTTGGTTGTTTCTAGATGAGTCCACACCTCCTTTTGTTGTCAGATTGCCTTTCAGCATAGGTGAGGAGTTTCCGATCCATCAAGTCATTGGCCAACTCAATAATCTCATCCAATGTCTTGGGTTTGGCAGCTTTGACGTTCCCATAAATGTTGTCAGGAAGTCCACTGAGGTACTTGTCAACCTTCTCGGTTTCATTGGCAACAAACTTGGTACATATCAGGGTTAACTCTTGGAAACGTTCAGTGTATGCTGGAACATCGTTCCCTTTGACCTTCAGGTTCCACAGCTCAATCTCTAGCTTCTTGATCTCGCCTTGCGGACAGTACTTGTTTGTCATCTTTTGCTTGAGCACATCCCAAGTCATTGTATATGCCTCTGGACCTAAAGTCCTTAACTGACCATTCCACCAAGTCAAAGCAGCACCTAACAGAGTGCAGGTGGCAAACTTTACTTGGTTCTCAACAGCACAACCACTGATATGGAAAACTGATTCCATCTTTTCAATCCATCGAGTTAAACCGACCACTCCTTCAGCCCCTTTGAAGTTCAAAGGTTGGCACTTCATGAAATCCGCGTAGAAACAAGGACGCGCGGTTTGCACGTTCCTTCGGTTGTCTCCGTGCGAACTGTGACTTCCATCCCCATTGGTGGCGTTTCGCAAGAGAGCTTGGTCGATCATTGCTTGGATGGATTCGGGGGTCATGTTGTTTGGGTTGGTGTTATTGATAGGGGTATTTGGTCCTCCTCTGGTTGTAGGTGCCATGATTTGTCTAGATCACAAAAGACAAAACATGAGGTTATATGACAGAATATAATAATATATAGATGAGATAATCAACACAAGAGAAGTATATAGTACAAGATAACACATCCATTTCATTCATAACTTTGAAAATTTTACATGAAATAGTCGTCTGAATACACATAATACAATACAAAAGATCTAAGGCTATGCTAGCGGGGTGAACCCCTAATACTTAACATGCCTGTACAAATGACCTAGCAAAATACAATAACATAAATCACTAGATGTGACTGTCGGCGTCCCCAGAAGCCTCCTGGTGATCTGGAATCCTAGCCTCTGGTCCTGACTGTCTAGCTATCCTCCGCTGCTCTCGCAGTGCTAACAACTCAGCCTGCATGTCACTCATCTCTCGCCTCATATCTCTGATGACTCGGAGAGTCTCTACCATCTGGTCCTGGCGCCTACGATCAGTCTCTCGAAGCGCTGCTATCTCAGTCTGCTGCATATGAAAGCGAGTCTCGTGTACCTGGTGCTGTGTCTGAATGAGAGTACTCTGCAGCTGTAGCTGTGTCTGGTGTGCCTGTAGATAGGTCTCATGTGCATACACATGATCACGATGGGTCTGAAGCTCCTGATGAGTCGCCTGACTCAATCCTATCGAATGAGCCCAAGCCTCGCGGGAAGCATAGGCCTCCTCCTCCACCATCCATACGGTCTCCTGGAGAGTCATCCTATCCCCCATAAGTAAGTCGACCCGCTGCGAGTTCATCTCGACTCGCTGTGATATACGAGACCTACCATCCTGTGCGTCCTCTAGTAGAGCATACAAATCCTGTGTATCACGCTCATGGAGCTCAGCAAGTCCTACGACCCTAGTGTTGACCTCTCCCACGGTCATAGGTGCTATCTCTGGAACTGCCTCTGCCGGATCTACCCAAGTATCCCTAATCCCGTACCCAACATCTCTAATCCCCTGTCGCCTCTCCTCAGCATCTACCGTGCTGACAAACCCATAATCTATCCCTTGACCTCTGGCAGGTCTAGCAGTGGAACTCTCTCCGATCTCATATCTGGAGCATATAGTGGACAAATGCAACCTCTTGCGGGGAGGCTGCTCAGACTCGGGAATATCATCCCTACGGTCAACAGGTGATGGTATGGATAGAGATGGTGGTAGTGGTGGTAATGAAGGTGGTGGTAATGCGGCAGTAACTGCATCAATGAGAGCCTGGGTGGATGCTATCCTGAGTGTCTGGATTTGGGTTAGACACCCAGATGATGGTGGTAAAGGTGGTGAATGTGCAGGTGAGGCCGTGCACCTAGCAAGGCGCTCCCCTGCAGAGGGTGGTGATAGTGAGATAGGTGGTGATGGTGATGGAGTAGTCATGGCCAGAAGTCTCTCAACCTCTGCCTCTGGTGGAAGGGATATGGAAGTCTGGGGTCGGACGGTAATCCTAGCCCCAATAGTAATGTCAGTGGAGGGTGGTAATATAACAGGCTCTGTCCCCTCAGGTGGGAAAACAGGCTCATCAGTAGGTCTAACGGTAGTAGAGTCAGCCGAAGCTAAGTGCTCCTCCTCCTCATCATCCTCCTCGTCCTTATCCTCATCATTGGCGTCATCCTTAGATGAATCGCCGTCATCATCATCTCCATCATCTCCCCCGTCCATAGGATAGTCAACCGGACCATCCTCTGTCTCATCATCCTCGTACTCCTCTGGATCCTCCTCGGGATCCTACTCAGTAACATATCCGGGTGACTCAGCAGTAGGTGAATCAACATGAGGTAATGGCTGTTCCTCAGCCGGAAACTCATGGTCATCCTCCAATGGTATATACTCAGGGTATATAGGCTCTGGCACGTAGTCAGGGTCATGTGCCTGTACAAACATAAGCTCACGCTCATCCTCGTCCTGAGGAACTGGTGGTGTCTGTGGATTCTCTAGGCCTGGTATGTAATTGGGTGACGGTGGGGCTACTGGCTGTAGCGGGAGTCCGTTGTATCCTAGTATGATGACCTGTGGAATGCCTCCCTCTGATACCTCCTCATCATCGGCTCCTCAGAAAGCTCTGCCGGGCTCAGAGTCGGTGTAGACGGAAGTGTAGGTAACAACAGATGTCGCAGAAGACATGATTACTGCAAAAAAGCAAAATAACTTATATAAGTATTACTTATAGGGAGGATCGATATGATATTAAGGCTTTAATAATAAAGTCCTTATAGTAATATACGTAATATCATTTATATACACGTATATTAATCAGGTAAGCACTTAGTACCCTACTAATGCTTTAGCAATTGCCATGTCAGTTTAATTTATATGCGATTGAATAAACAAGTAATGCCTGTTTGTCCCTCACAAATCACATTTGTGAAAACGTTTTGAAAAATGGTTTTAGTCCTAGACAAAAAACTTTTGACCTGGTTCCTTATAACCTTGGTCTGGTACCATTCTATAAACACCCTCAAATTGATATGCAGCGGAATGTTTGAAATCCGAGGTGTTACATTATTGGCCAAGTAACACAAGATCTGAGAACGACTACTAAAAACGTGTCGTTGAGTAGTTCTTGGATTTAACAAATAATTGCTTTGTTACATAAGCTTATGGCTTCAAATAGTTCAACATTAATAGATAAAGATTCCGGTTTATAACAATTGTCCCCAAAGTGTAATAAGACCCCAAATCTTAAGTGTTGCCTCGTCAATTAGACTCCAATGTTCATCGCATCCTAGTGCCTTATTGGACTGAAAAAACAGCTTTTAAACGTCACATAAAGGTGGTGAATTCATAGGTTTGTGGTAAATCAATGGTAGGGACCTAAAGATTTCCAAGTGTTTGATTTAGCAACAGAATGCAAACATCATAAATAAGTATTACGTTTCCTTAAGCTCTATTGTCACGAAGCTAGCATGCATGAGTGAATAAAAACAAAAAAAATATAAATTTGGCCTCCATAGTGTCGTGAATGAATGTGCCTAACACCCTGCCAAAATTCCCAAGTTCGAATGGTATGCGTTCGTTTCCGGTGAAAAGCTAATCACAACCGAACGGGGATCGTCAATCCCTAATAGATCTATCCATAACCTATTCGCGCCCGCACAATGTAATTCCTCCACAACATCTATGCAATTAACAGTTTTATGATCATGGATTAAGGGGTTATGGTAACTAGGCAAACCACGTAATTCCATGGCATAAAAAATGTACACTTACGTCAAGTTTGTAAAATCTATGCATGTTATCACCCCAAGGATGTAAATCGTTTAGATAATTGTAAAGCATGGGGCTATGAACTCACCTTAGCCGGTAGTTCTCTGAATGATAACAAGTATCCAAGTAAGCAGTGAATCACACCGTTAAGTACCTAAGTAAGTACGGTCAAGTCTTAGTTTACACATTTAAACTAACGACTCATTGTATAAACTAAATCCCATTTACGTTTATATATACCGTGATCACTTGTGCGGTAATGCACAAGATCATTGTTTTTATAATTTCGATGGTTCTCGACAAACGTGAAATCATTATTAATAAATATACATTATTTATTAATCTTGTTATTAAACCGTTCGACGTCCGAATATCTAAATGTTCGACCGACGTATAAATGTTTTATTTATTTCATCTTGGCTCTAAACTACCCTTAAGTTTCTAGTTGTTACGTTTTAGTCCCTTGTTTTTTTACAAATATATACATTTATATTTTAAACCTTTTAGTTTCGGAAATGACACAATTAGTCCATCAAGTTTATAAAAAGATAGTTTATAGTTTCGCCTTCATCCTTAAGTTTCAGACTATTTCAAAAATGGTCCCTGGAGTTGTTGTAATTTAGAAAATAACAAACTAACCCTTTAAGTTTTGGCATTTACGGTTTTAGTCCCCCGACTTTGTAAAAGTCGCATTTTCAACCCAATTAAATCCCGACAAGTGGCATTTGGCCTTATTTAGTCCAAATAAGCCAACCAAATCATTTCGGCTTATAAATAAGCCATCCGAGCTTATTTTGGCTTAACGGGCCTTATTGGGCCCGTTAAGGTCCGTTTAGCGTTTTAGAGTTCCGTTATAGTTTTAATAGGTCTAAATGTCGAAAATAAGCTTACGTGGGGCGGTTAAACTTACAATAAGCTCGGTGAGCTTATTGAAGCTTATTTCGAGCTTATTGGGCTTATGGGCCCAATAGCTTATCCCGAATAGAACCTAAATGGTTTCTTAGGCATTTTAGCTTATTTCCCATTCGTCTCAACTTAGCTATTTCTGTCTCGTTTTCAGCTTATTTAAAATAAGCCGATAAGCATTTGTCAATGGGCTTTTGGGCCCATTAATGACCCGAAGAGGTTTTACTCTCTTTGGTTCGGCCCATTGAGGCCCGATGACTTTGCTTGAGTCCGTTAAGCACTAAGAGGGTCGGTTATGCTTCAAATAAGCCCGGGGGGGCTTATTATGGCTTATTTCGTGTCCTATTGGGCTCGTAGGCCCAATGGCTTGGCCCGATTAACACCCTTTATGCTTTGCTTAGTTTTTTATCATTCATGTTTAAGCTCAATGATCCTCGTTTTATTTTTCCAGTTTATTCGCAATAAGCTAATAAGCTTCGGGTTGGGCCGACTTGGGCCCGTTAGGGGTTTTAGAGTGTTTCGTTAGGTCCATTAGGGCCCGTTAAGTACAATTAAGCCGCTAAGTCGATTAAGCCCTCATAAAGTCACCAATAAGCTACTCGAGCTTATTGTGAGCTTATTTGATCATTAGGGCCCGTAAATGGGCTAGGAGGCCCATTAAGGATCCGTTGGGTTTTAAAAGAGGCACGAAAGGTTCACTTATGTTTTTAAGCCTATATTAAGCTCATTAAGCTGCGCATAAGCTCACGAATAGCTAGTTGGGAGCTTATCGTGGTTAGTGCCTTTGTATTGGTGCTCGCGTTCGGTTGCGATAGCCAGCTAAGGGTCGAAAGATTTATTCGTGAATTATGGTGTGTTTTATACGTATAGCACCAAATTGAATATCGTTTAATACTTTTACACTCGTTGACCCCGCGTCATGCAAACGACTTTTACTAACGTCGTATACTTGTTTCCACACCCATATAGTTTGATTATTCCAAAGTTTACGTATAGTTACTCATGTATGGCACCACACGACTTGTATCATTCGATGTTTACACAAAATAAAACGATATTCGACATATAAATGAGAACACGCGACATATATAACTAGTTTTATATTCGTTCGACATAGATAAGAGTAATTTAGACTTACGAAGGTCCTAAGCAAATTTATGGCGTGCAAAATGAATGCCCCGACACCCAAACGTGTCTATAACTTCAAAGTTATTGATACCCAAGCTTCCTAGACCCCTTTTAAACGCTTGACAATGATCGAGAAGTAAAGATGGTTCGGTTATGTTGAATGCCGAATGAGGGGTATGTAAATGTGTTTTTCTTGGTTGATAGAGAGGGTTTAAAGGTTTGTGGAAATGTATTATGTGGGTTGTGGAGGTGTATTTATAGGCACTAGGCCTTGTTAACCTTCCTAGTCACGAAAATCAAACTAAACCGAGCCCTAAGAAGTGGTTTTGAGACTTGCTAGTTAACCTCACATGGTTTTTAAGTTAAACCACTTAGTACAAGTTTTAATGAGTTAGTTGTGGTACAAGATTTAGTTAGCTAGGCAAATCTTATGATTTTTGTGTTTTCTTATGGCTAGATCGCGGCACAAAGGAAGAAAAGAAGCCATAGGTTAATATCCATTGTGTCATAGTTCATTAGGGAACCATTAGGACAAGATTTAATTACCTAGCCTAAGTACATGTACCTTTTAAGGATCATTAGGAAGATTTGTGCTAGCTAATGTCCACATGGGACGATTTGTTGTGGTTTCACTTGTCCTTATTCGACTTTAGAGTGATATAAACACAAGTACTGAATTTTTGTGTTTAGCTTTTTAAATGTGAGCATTGGTTTTGGAGTTTAGGTATGGCTTAGGGTATTCCGGGGTGCTATTTTTTGTCGTTTGACTATCTTGTGGGGAGTGTCTAAATGTTATTTTAGCGCGAAAGTAAAACCCTTTTACGGGACCAATAAAAATAAAATACGCGAAGTACATAATTATCTTCAAAATAATTATTTCTTACT
Source organism: Tanacetum coccineum (assembly GCA_026074375.1). Classification (NCBI taxonomy): domain Eukaryota; kingdom Viridiplantae; phylum Streptophyta; class Magnoliopsida; order Asterales; family Asteraceae; genus Tanacetum; species Tanacetum coccineum. The sequence goes on from BQNB010025288.1 coordinate 36,158, forward strand.
TGGTTGATGTAAACCCTTAATTTATTTGGTGACCGTTTACATTCATTGATTATTTCTAGTCTACGCGGTTTAGCTCAAAAGTAAATATTTAAAAGTAAACGCGTATCGGACTAAAATAAATAGTGATCATTAATATAGTCGTACAATGACACGAAAATGAGAAATGTTACATTAATTACATGGGATAAATGATGCTATAAATAGACGTTATTTGATGTCATCAAATATCCCCCCACTTGAATTCTACTTGTCCTCAAGTAGCCTTTAGAAGTTTATAAAAATGTATCCCTAAGGATATTTTATGTTAAAGCATTTATTTGATCTATCACAAGTACACAACCAAACACCTCACGAAATAGGAAGATGAATACACTTAAATCACTCAACTAATTTATGTGGTAACATGTAAGTAATTTGCTTAATTGCTCAGTCGTGATGAGTTTTCTATCATAAGCTTGGCAAGGATACACATCTCTACCATTAAAGCTAAGGAGTGACAAGTTTATAAAGGTAAATATGGGTTTATATGTTAAGCTATAGGGGTTGATTACTCTAACTAATCTTTTCGATACCAATATTCTAGTGAGGGCGACAAGACCTCACATAGACACCGTACGACGGGATAGACACATGAAAACTGCTCACTCCACTTGGAATAAGCTAAATTGTATTGAATAGTAAAGTATATAGGGTTGATCTTTCTAACTTTTCACCATTAGCTACCAACCCCCCCTCCTATATAATAACCACAAGGCAGCTGAGACATGCATACATGGCTGTAACGACGGAATAGACATGCCCACACGATAACATCCATCATGTTAGCGGTAAAACCCATGGTAATGTTTAGGAAAGGTTATTAAATTGTTGTTAAATAGAAATTACGAAACACAACTGATTTAAGTATAATATACCAAGTTTATTGATACTTTTTCCTCGGTCAGTTACAATGATTATGTCCCAACTGATTTACATTGTCTCAGATCTTAGATAAAAAAAAACAACCTAAGTTGGCGTTCCATACATGGTCATCCAATATAAACGTCCACCCCTTCACGCCACCACCCATCAACAACACATACACCCCTCCCCACACACCCCCTGTACACACCACCCCTCCAGCCTCCCAATTTATCCCTACTTTACATACTTTACAAGCAAGTGGCTTGTTATCTTTCCTTATACAATTCTCTACATCGTCGATTTGAATCAAACGAATAATCGATCCTTCAGTTGTTGTAATTCCTTCTGGTTTGTTTAGTTGACAATCGTTATCTTCAAACTTTTCTTTCTCTTTTTTTTTGTTGCAATTTTTCTAATTTTTTCTATTTTTTTTCTTTTTTTTCATAACACTATACTACGAAACTCGGTGTAGTTTCACCATCTTCACAATCATAATAATTCCGGATAATTCTTTCGCTCTCGCTCTCTTTTTCCTTCTTCGGACGTACATATATAATTGCAGATGGTAGTAATATTTACATGAGTTATTGACTATAATATACATTCCCTTTGCGATGTGCACATTTCTTAACCGTACAAAAGATAGTAATTTTGGACTCAAGACTAGGGAATACAAAAAATTTTTTTGTCACACTTTATAGCAACTAATATGTGTGTGTAAAATAAACTTAATCTAACAGGGTAGGCTAAGGTGTAAAGGTGTAACGAAACAAATAATTGGTGTAGTTCCTAAAGGATTGGCTCTACAGGTTATTCTAGGGGTATCTTACTCTTAAAGTGAGAGTAAACAAAGGGTTTATACGGAGTTAACTAACCAGTGTAGTTAGTTAATAAGCCGCATGTAAAGGCGATTTGGATGTAATCCTAAAATTTACCAGTTTAAACAAGTTACTCTATCTAAATCCATAGTACTTATCACTGCGGTCTCGAATAGATATACCAAGCCAAGGTCTAAAGTCTACAACATCACCGGCACACTCATATTTTGTGGAATTTGGGTAAACATTTGGAAACGGATAAGGTTAAATCCTCACAATATCTAATAAGGGTTATTGTGTGCGTGTAGGTAACAAGTAATTTCACAAAAGTATGCTTAAATTTTTTTTTTAAATTTAAACATAATTTAAGCATTTTAGTGTGAAAAATATGACAAGTAAACATTCTAATTCCATCCCCTCACTTGAATTATACAACGTCCTCATTGTATAGATAAAATATTAAATACGGGAATTAAAAAGAATTAGAATGAGAAACTCCCCTGATATTTTCTCGGTAGATTATCCATGTTGAGTTTACTGAGCAAGAATTCATGTTGAACAGCCATCTTGAGGTTTCAAGACTCCAACACTCCAAGATTTATAGATTTGTAAATTCTCCACCAACATTTGTCGATTTCCCTTTACGAGGTCCTGTGTAAATTCTTAGAAAACAAATGCAATTCTATCTCTGTGTATTCGTTTGGTTAGAATCGAAATTTAGACCTAAAACTGTATAGGAAGTCAATACGCCGCATCTGTTCCCCATGATACGCCATATTGATACATGTGCCGGATACGTTGTATTCGTTTAACGAATACGCAGTATCGACTGTGCTAAAAATAAAGACTGTATAACGTCCAAAAGGTCAATACGTCAGTAGGTATCCATGGGGTTTGGATGAGCCATATAGTCTAAAATCTGTTGGAAGACAGACTCGTATTAAAAATTGAAAAAATTAACATTCGGGTTGTCTCCTGGCAAGCACTTTTGTTTACAAAAATGTCTTTAAGTTAGACTTGCACCAATTTAATCTCATCCTTATAAAAAACAATTTGGTGGGTCGAACGGAGATGCCTAATGGCAATATAATTCTTTAAAAAGTTTTAGTAGCATCTTGATAATATTAATTACAAGTAATGATAGTAAGATTTAATTTCCATGATAAAATTTTAGTTTTGAATTTTTATTAGATGTATATTACTTGTTTCCATAAGCTTATTTGACCCCTGTGCATGGGTTACCTATCATCGGTATTTATTAATCAGGGTAATGGTTTTGAAAGATAAATACCCGAAGGAGTGTTCATATCGATTGTTTATCATCATCATTGTCCTTATATGATTTTGAATCATCAGGATAAATTACGTTAAAAGAAAATAAATCATTAAAGATTAAATGTTTGTTCCTCTTCATCTCATCTTCGAACAATGATAGTTTAATCTTTTACAATCAACATTCATCGATCGGTTGCGGGCTATAAAGTGGGTTCTAGTTAAGAAAATCAGATTTATGACGTTAGAGCATCATTGTAAACAATGGCTGGAAATTCATTCTCAAAATCTTTAAAGAAGTCTTAAACATCAAAACAACTGACCGTAGGCTCGGGTAATGGAAGTGAAGGCTTATTGACTTTTTCATTATCGTTTTCCGAATCCGTTTTCAAATCATTGGCAGGAATTATTTTATAAGAAAACAAGTTTTTTGTCAAAAACTACCGTGTAATCTTCATCGTCAGATTCGTCACGTTATTTCTAATTCAATTTATATCGTTAAGTGGACTTAAGTGGGTTCTATGGTATGTGTGCGTTACTTCGGATGTTAACGCGTCATTAAAGACTATAGCTGTGAATTCAGTTTCAACAGATCCGAGGTCGTGAACGTCTTCAGCATACCACATCTTACCATACTTAGCAGTTTCCCAGTTATGCACCTTACCCACGCCTACGAGCTTTTTCTTCCTCAAGCCAGATATACTCTTCCATAGTAATGTCGGGGTTGTCCATATTTACATGTAATAAATTTGACTTGGACAAGAAAATGTCAATCAAATAGCTAATACGGCCGTATTAAGTAACTGGAATATACGCCGTATTATGTAGAGTCAAATACGCTGTTGTATTGCGCGCGCTTGGAAAAAAATTTATACGCCGTATCCAATAAATTGAATAGCTGTATTGGTTTGAAATTTTTTTACAGCGTACTTTGAATAATGCAGAAAACACACAAACACAAAATATGCAAAATATACAATGCAGATAATCAAACACACAAATTTGAAAATTAATCTAAGCTAAACTAAACTAAAACACTAATAAAAACATGAATTAAACAACTTCACTCCCCGACAGCGGCGCCAAAAACTTGATGTATCGTGGTGTAAGTGTTATTTTATGTATCAAGTTTTACTATTTATTTTATGTTGACTATACCTAAAAACAAAACTTTAACGGGCAGTGTACCCGATCAAGATGTAGCTTCGTTGGTAAGTAGGGTTTCAATCACTAAGAGAGAGAGCGTTAACTCAGTATTTTAGTTATCTATGTTAGTACTAAATTAATCTAATTTAAACCTAAGTTAAACCTAAACTAATGATAAGGGGGGTTTCAGCCTGTGAGACTAGCACGAGGTTTAGTTATCTAACCTAAGGTTTTGATGACAAGTAAAGCAATAAACACACACAAGAAGACAAACAAACGATAGAGAAGTGGTCGAGAAGTAATTTAAGGAAAACGTTATTCAACCATGAATAATCCGATAAAACACATGTTTATTTATTAGTGCAATGATTGTCTTATCTCGAAAGGGCATATCATTCCTAGACTTAGGCGGTACTTCTTCCTAAGACCTAGACATGCTAATCCTGTCACAATTAGAGCTTCATCATTAAAGCAGCATTTGTTGTTACTAATCTATCTTTAGGGAGATTATTAAATGAATGATCCTTAATAAACCCTAGCTCATGGTGACTTCACCCAATTACGCTTAACGACTCTTTTATTAGTAGTCACTTCGAGTCCGATACCAATTGATTAGAACGTACTCGTTGGTACCAATTTCACCTTATTGCTCAACTAAGCTCACAAACAAAGGGCAAATATAGGTCAATATTTGTGATCCTATGTTTCTAGATATATAAATTGCAATATAGAGAGCTATATCCCAGGACTTTTGCCTCAGTCCCAAAACAACACAAAGTGCAGCGCTTAAATTTGTTTGGACTAGACCCAGTTGAATGATAGGTCGCATGCTTAAACACATTAAACAAATATAAATTGATAAACATAAACAACAATCATCAATAAATTAAGCAATCAAGATAAAACCGAAAAACAAACATTTATATCTCATAAACATGGCTGATACCTAAAGGTATCAGCCGATAGTCATTGTAAAAATACACACAGTTTGATATATGAATGATTAAAATAAAGTGACCTTAATCGAACACAAATTCGGTTACGCGAAGATTACAAGAGTTTTCCTATGATCTTGAGTCTCTTTTCTGACCTTCTAGGGCTCCTTTATTCGTCTCTTGGTCGAGTTGGTGGTTTAGAGATTCACTTGCATCCCTATATAAGGTCTGGAAGTCGGTTCGATACGGCATATCCAAGGGATTAGATACGGCGTATTAGGGGTTTCTTGGAGTAGGGACCACGTTTGATATCTTTCAGAATATTTTATTACTATATTGTGAATACGGCGTGTTGATGTCTCCTGGATACGGCGTGTTGTGTCTTCAATCCTTCGTGGTTATTTGTGAAGCGTAGGCACGGATACGCCATATCTTCTTGATAGATACGGCGTATTGAAGTAAAATCAGTTGGTTCTTCTTCGTTGACCAAAGTATTATATACGGCGTATCGTTGATGTAGATATGGTGTATTCTTCAAAGTCAGGCAATGGTCTTTTAATTCTTCAAAGTCTTGGATACGTCGTATAGGCCTAAAATAATACGGCGTATTTGCTGTCAGATCAGTATACTTTCTTGAACTCTTCGTTTATGCTCCAAAATGGGTGCCTTTTAGCATAACTTCACCAAGTACTCCATTAATTACGCAATTTTAAATACAAATGATTAAGTAACAATTATTTGCAATAATTATACAAAATGGGTTAATTACATGGGATAAATGATGCTATAAAATAGGCGTTATTTGATGTCATCAGAGACTGGCACGGGTTTTGTGGTGACTAAAACTAATTTAAGACACTAAAACACACGCAAGCAAATTAACAGAAGATAAAAGTGCAGTCTAGCCAAATATAAGAAAACTATATTAACCATTATTAATCCAATCAAAACGTTGGTTTGTTTATTTAGTGCAATGATTACTTATCTTGAGGCGGCATAGCATTCTTAAGATAAAGGCGGTACTTCTTCCTAAAACCCAGACATGTAGAATTCTGTCACAATTAAACGCATCCGCAAAAAGCATCCTTTTTGCTGATTATAATCTATCTTAGGGATTAAAGAAATGGTGATCTTGTTACTAGCCCATCAAGACTTTACCCACTTACTGCTTAATGGTGATTCATACACTAGTAGTCCACTAACCAAGTCTTTACCAATTACTTAAGAACATACTTGTTGATCCCAAGGTCACGTGTTGGTCCAACTAAGCTCACAATCTAAGGGTAAAGATAGGTCGTTATTTGTGATCCTATTGGTCTAGATGTATAAATCACTATATGGAGAGCAATCCCGGCATCTACATTACTTGGTCCGTATTACTAGATCCAGTTGAATTATAGGTCGCATACAAAAGCACGTAAACAAGTATAAATTGATAAACATAAACAAGCAATCAAAGATAAATTAGGAAATTGAGATAAACAAACCAAACATTAAGATCTTCATAATAATGGCTAATACCCAAAGGTATTAGCTTCAAATTCGTAATTAATACAAAAGCAAGGATTTAGCCAATGGTTACTAAACCGAGTTAACGAATGATACAAAAACGAAACGATTTCCAATAGGTACCAGAAATACACGTTAGTATGATTGGAGGACTCATGTATCTCACTGCAAGTCGACCAGACATTGCATTTGCAACATTTGTATGTGCACATTACTAAGAAACACCTCAAAGAGGTCAAAAGGATCTTTTGGTACATTCGAGAATCCATTAATAAAGGATTGTGGTACTCAAAGGATTCTGGGTTTGAGCTAATTGCGTATTCAGAAGCAGATTTAACAGGGTGCCTTGATGATTATAAAAGCACATCTAGAGGACTTTAGTTTTTGGGAGACAAGCTAATCAGCTGGTCGTCGAAAAAGCAGAATTGTACAACAATGTCAACTGCGAAAGCTGAGTACATGTCCTTATCTGCATGCTGCGCTTAAGTCATTTGGAAGCGGACGTAACTGCTAGATTATGGATTTCGGTAAAACAAGATTCCAATGTACTGTGACTCAAAGAGTGCAATTGCCATATCTTGCAATCTGGTACAACATTCACGTACAAAACACATTAACATCCGTTATCACTTTATCAAGGAGCATGTTAAAAAATGTACCATAGAACTTTACTTTGTCAGGACAAAATATCAATTTGCTGATCTTTTTACAAAAGCCCTTCCAAGAGAAAGGTTTGAGTATTTAGTTAACAGGATTGGTATAAGATGTATGACTCCAACTGAGTTGGAACGTCTGGCAAAGTTATCTTTTTGAATGAAAGATCATACATCAAAGACTTTCTGTAAATAAATTTCAAAAACAAAATAAAAAATATAAAAAAGAAAAAACCAAAATATTTTCTTTCTTTTTCAAAAAATCTGAAAAACAAATAAAAATTTGAAAAACAAAAACATTCAAAAACAAAAATTTAACTTAAAAATACAAACACATATCTTCTCCATTTGTATCAATTTCATGATATTGTATTTCTCAAAAGTGGTTCTTTAAATGCAAAATCAATGTATCATGAACTGAGGGGGAGTAAATCATTCATAAAATGATCTTTCACTGCTAAAATATGTGGTTTATAATCATAATCCATTCACAAAATAAGGATTTCTTGAAAAACATCTTTCAAAAATTATCAAATTTTGAAAAATTCAAGTGTGAAAAAAGCAAAAAGTAACAATCTCTTGAATAAGTTCTTTAATTAGACATTTATTTGAGGGTGAGTTATGAAATTTTTAATTTTCAAAATCTAAATGTTCAAAAGTGAAAAAAAATTAAATATCTCTCGATAAGTTCTTTAATTAAATATCTTATTGAAAAGGAGTTATAAAATTTTAAAGTCACTTCATCATTAGAGAATAAAAATGTGTTTTCAAAAGCAAAAATAACTTCTTGATTGAACAAAATTTTATCAAAAGGAAAAAAATTCAAATGGATATTTATTCGAGGGGGAGTTATAAATTTAAAAAAAACAGGGAACTTAACTGCAAAATAATTTAAAAGGTTTGTTGTGAAAAATATGTCTAACTTCAAGGGGGAGTTATGAAATTTTTTAGCTATTAAAAGCTTACGAAAGTAACAATAAGGACTGAAAGTGCAAAATGCAAAAGATAGTTTCATACGGGTTAAAATTGTTTACGAAAGAAAGAAGAGGGACTGAAAATGTCAAAACCAAAAGATAGTTTCGTATGGACTAATAAGGTTTACGAAAGTAACTTGAGGGACTGAAATTGTAAAAATGCAAAGTTACTTTCGAAAGTATAAAAGGAACAGGATTCATACGTAACCTCTCACTTTATTATACACACAGTAACAAGGGTTCGTAAATCCTTTGCAAAAGTTTGAGCTTTCGTAACTTAGAAAACAGCGATCCAAATCGTTTTGTCAGTTCTCAGTGATAGAAAAAACATAAGAAACATGATCTATTTTGATTTCCTTTGTGATTAATTATTATTATTAATTGTTAATATAGGTTTCATATAGATCTAGGGTTTCATAAAAATGAAAGTGTTTGAATAAGTGAAATTGATTAAGGCAAAACATTGATAAGTATCATAGAACATGATTGGAATGGATTGATCACTGAAAATATCATTTGTGGACTAAGATGATGAGGTTTTGTAAACTTGAAATATTGGTTTCACACATAAGAACAATCTTAAATTGTGAATAAATGATAAAAATAAGCTAAAAATGAAAACAAATCTTTCAGTTTATCATTTTTCTTTGTTAATTATGTTTACGAAAGTATTGGTTTAAGGTTTCAGTTTCGTATGGGCTTATTAAAATGGTTTCATAAATAGTATTGGGCTAAAATGATAAGTTTCGTATAGGCTAATAAATGGGTTTCATAAGGCAAAATTGGGCTTTTAGTTTGGGTTTTGGAAATCAATTTTAATGGGCTAAATTTTTTACGAATACTCAAAATGGGCTTAATCGTTAAACAAAATAGAATATTACAAAAACCAATGATAAATTTAGTTATAAATCATATTTCTATATTGATAAATGGGCCAAATGATAAAGATTGTATCCAGTTTCGACCGTTTCCTAAACTTAACAGGATGAAGATTGAGCAATCTACTGACCATCCAAATATCGTATATAAGAATATGTTTTGCATTGCTAAATTTTTCATTCCAGTGATCAATGATTCAAATGATATGAAAAGAAAACTGAATAAACATGGTGATTCAACTGTCTATGATTATAAGTTTCTCATGTCTCAACAAAGGCAAATTTTAAAGTTTTGAAAAGATTGTTTCAAAAATAGTTCAAAGTGATTTATGACTATCTATTATACTTAATTGGGTAAATGGTCTAAGTCATGTCCGGTTTCGACCATTTTTTGCACTGAACAGATGAGGAGTGAGTGGCTTAGTGACCATCCAATTGTTGTTACATTAGTTTGGTTGTATAATCATAGTTTTCAAACATCTTTGGAAAACTTCTGATTTTGGAAATATTATCTCAATTTCTATCCAAAAGTCATATCTTTGTGTCAGAAAGTGGTACTCTTTTACTGAAAAGTTTTTTTAGAATATAAAGTTATACTCTTGAATTTATTAAACATCAAATGGTTGTCACAAACTTGTGTTTTTGCCAAATTGGTATTTTTAAAATATGAGTATATCTTTATTATTCTTGAAAGAGTAGCATTTTACAATTGCTTTTTTGTAAGGAAATTCAAAATAGAAAGAGAGATGAAATTCATACGTGAAAAAGCAAATCAAAGTATGCTCGAAAAAGAAATGCCAGAGCATACAAAATAAGATCAAAAGAAAAAGCAAGAATTGGCACATGAGAAAGAAAATGATCAGAATATGCTCAAAAAGAATTGCCAAAGCATATAAAAATAGACAGAGTGGAAAGAGACAAAAATGTTATATAAATGTGTATTACGTAAACTTTATCTCATTTCACTAATTACTTCATGTCATCTTATAATATTTCACATAGCTCAACAAATCATTCTAGTTGCTTAACTTTTCCCAACTTTCAAAGCATTGGGAAATGCAATAATTATGATGTGCTTCAAAGTATCCCATGCTCACCAGAATGCAAGATAGTGGGACAAATCTTGCTTAATCATTCTTTGAGTTATGCTCTTACATCTACTGCAGATTTCCAGCTGTGTACTTAGAACCGTTCTGGAAAATAGTCTGCAAGGTGCCTGACACCAAGGATACCATCAGATTTACGCTGGATACTCAGGAGATTACTTACATAGTGGATATGTTTTGCGATACTCTTAAGCTGCCCGAGGGAAACATCGAGGAAAATGCATTTTACGTTCCAGTCACATTGAGATTTTATTGAATCTTCATGTACACTATTAGTTATCAAATTGTTGTTGACCAAAGTAAGTGCTTTCTACAAAAAGTTTCTTGCTCAACCAGGGCAGACAATGTTCAAGGTGTTTGACCGCTGCTTAACCACAATAACATCAAGACATGATCAGACAAAGATCAACATTCTACAACTTTTTCATTCCGTGGTCAATCGCACAAATGTTGATTATGATGCTCTTCTATGGTGGAATTTCATTAATTGTATATCTTAGATGAAGGATGTCATCCAGTACCCTCACTTCACAAAGCTTATTATTGCTGACTTAATGAAGAAATTTCCATCCATTCCTCTGAGACTTAGAAAGGATTATCATTCCATCAAGGATGATATTCCGTTGGTAAGTGTTTATACTATGGGGGAATGTGACTGTTCGAGGGATGTTGATTCCGGATGCATTCTTAACTGAGGAGATTTGTACGACTGATGACTACAAGGAGTATGAGATGGTGTTTGTAAACGCAGCAGTTCCAATGAATCAACCGCAATCGGTTATTTCTACCAAAGGAATGCATAGGTCTACACCTAGAACCCATAGGACACCTACCCTTACTATTGCTAGTCCTTAGGGGAAGAAGAGGAAGCAAAGTGCTATAGAGATAAGTTCACCACAAAAATCACTAAAAGTAACTATCAAACAGAAGTAGGTGGTCGAAGGTGAAAAGATGTAGAATCATATGCTAATAGGTTTGCTGCTTCTATGATTCATGATGATGTTGATGATTCCGGAGATAGGATAGAGCCCGAGAGTCATAAGGAGCATCCAAAAGTTGTTGTTGATGATGATGATAATAAGGAAGAGAAGAAAGATGAGAAGGAAGGTGATGAGATGGGTAGTTTGGAGACTAGGACTGAGAAGATGAAGACACCAATTACCACAACACCTGGATCCCATAGGATAAACTTATCTTTAGATAAGAATATTGCTCAGGAATTTACGGACACTGTATCACTCTCAACTGCCACTACATCTAAAGATCCACATAAGAAACAACACATTTCTAGCAAGTACAATCATCTTCCTGGGGCGCTTGGCAGGATGTGCACGCGTCAAGGATATATGATCAGAGATATGGAAAGAAAGTGTGTGACAACTAACGAATTCTGGAAAGTTCATGGAAAAGTTGATCAAGTTCTTCATGAAATTGTACCTCAACTTTCTGAAAGAGCCATTAATGATTTGAATGAAGGAAATTTAAAAAGAGTTGTGGCCGACACTATCATTCAAGAGCGAGATGCTTTTTAAGATGCATTACCTGCTCTTATTTCTAAAGAATTTGATGCACAAGCACCCCAGATCCTAGAAGAACTTTTCAAGAATTATATACAGACCAATGTTATTTAAGTTCATCCTACCACAAACACTTCAATCGAAATAACTTCATTAGCTGATCTTCAACAACAACTGTATTTGAAGATGAAGTCGAATCTTCAATATCAAGCTAACGATCCAACATTGTGGGATGTACTGAAGCGTAAGTTTGAAAAGTCTTCCACTTCTAATAATTCTTGCAGGGATAATGAATTTCACTCATAATGACATGATAACCATCAAGAAGATGATGCTCCTTCCGAGGGGGAGAAAAGAGTGAAAAGACACAAGACTTCTAAGAGTTCAAAGTCTGCAAGAGGTTCTTCGTCAAAACGATCAGCCAAAGACTCCACAACTTATGTATCCAAGCAACAATAACAGGAAATGGATGCATGGGAAGATAAAACAAGTATTGATGAAGATGAGGTGATTCCTGTAGATGAAACTCCTGAGCTGATCAAAAAAATTCAAAATGTTGACAAGCGTGTTCCAACTATCTTTGATCGTGCAAGAATGGAGACTACATTGAATGATATGTTAAGTAATTAGTTTAGAAATGTTGAAGAGTACACCTACCATTTGGAACAAGCAACAAATTTTATGAAGAATCAGATAGTTTGGGAAAGCAGATAAGAGGACATACAAGGAGCAAAACCAAAAGCTCTCGTATTTTATGGACCTTAAAGAATCCAAATGAACCTCTAAGGTATTTGTATAACAAAGATCTGTTCTTCCTGAAGAATGGAAATACTAAGGAGAAGAAGTATATTCTTTCACTTCACAAGATACACGTAGAATCATTTCCAGAAGCTGATCTGGAAGAAAAGATGAATCATTGGGTTCGAAAAAAATTCAAGAATTTCAATGAAGACGCATATTTATTAATTCAACATTGGAAAGATTCATGGCATAAAAGAGTGTACAAGAAAAATCAAAGAAGAGTCAGAGATAATCCAGAAGACCATTTCTCTAATCAGAGGATTACAGAAGTTGTCAGAATTACTACTAATCAGCTATATGGTTTAGACTTTATGGAGCAAATAATTATGATGAGAGAAAATGATAAGCCATATAGTTTTTCTGAAGCTGACTTCAAGTATTTGAACAAAAATGATATTGAAGACTTGTATTATCTCTACCGGAACAAGAAGGTCAATTATCATGAAACCAAGTTGATGAATTCATTGATAACGTTCATTAAAAGTTGTGTGATCTGGGAGAGAGTTCATGACTTCCAGTTGGGTATAGAGAGCTACCAGATTAGGGTAAACTTAACTGCACCAACATTAACATTTCCTCTTCGTCTGCCAGCTTTTTCAAAGTCTCAGGATACATACTCCTCATATCAAGCTTGTTGATGAGAAATTCAAGTCGTTCTCCTGCTAAAGGCTTAGTGAAAATGTCTGCCAGCTGATACTCTATTCTGACAAAATACAGCTCAACCACCCCGTTCTCCACTTGCTCCTTGATAAAGTGATGTCTAATGTCAATATGCTTGGATCGGGAGTGTTGGATGTTGTTACAACATAAAGCAATGGCACTTTTATTATTGCAGTACAAAGGTATCTTGTTGAACCCAAGGCCATAATCAGTTTATTGTGATCTCATCCAAAGTATTTGAGCACAACATCTTGACAAGGCAATGTATTTAGCTTTTGTACTGGATATGGTGGTGCTCTTCTGTTTCTTTGACGACCAGCTCACCAATCTATCACCTAATAGTTGCATACTTCCAGACGTACTTTTTATGGTATCTTGGAAACCCGCATGGTCAGCATCTACAAAAGTTGTTAGAGCAATGCAAGAATCCTTCGAATACCATAAACCCGTATTTATGGTTCCTCTTAGGTATCGAAAGATTAACTTAACCGCAAGTAAGTGCTTTTTGATAGGCTTTGCCTGATACCGGGCACACATGCACACAACAAATACAAGGTCTGGTCTACTGGATGTGAGATACATAAGGGTGCCAATCATTCCACGATAACGTGTAGGATCAACGACTTTCCCTTGTGGATCTTCATCTAGTTTAGATTTCTCCACCATTGGAGTATCCACTGGGTCACAGGTTTCCATACCATACTTTTTATGTGATTCAAGAGCATATTTTGATTGGTTTAAAAGATGCCTCTGGACCTGAGAATCTGAAGTCATAAGAAAAATGATAGTTTGCCCATCATCGACATCTTGAATTTTCAACACATAATTTTAGAAAATGATTCACAGAGATCAGGTTTAGTGGAGGCAAAAATAATATCATCGACATAAATTTGTACCAGTAATATGTCTTTTCCTTCTCTCATGATGAATAATATAGGATCAACGGTGTCTTTTGAGAACTTCTAGGAGAGTAGAAACGATGAGAGTAAATCATACCAAGCTCGTGGAGCTTGTTTCAAACTGTAAAGGGCTTTCTTAAGCTTGTACACATGGTTGGGATTATTAGGATCTACAAACCTGTTCGGTTGACTAACATAGACCTCCTCACGCAATATGTCATTCAATAACGTGGTCTTCACATCCATTTGATAGACGATCATGTTGATATGAGCAGCGAATGCAATAAAGATACGGATGGCCTCAAGTCAAGCAATAGGAGCTAAAAGATTCCTCAAAGTCTATGCCTTCTCCCTGACGATATCCCCTTGCTACCAAACGAGCCTTATTTTTCAACACACTCCCTGTTCGTCAAATTTCACCATGTATAGCCATGTCAAGGTAATTAATCATAACCAATCACGGTCCGAGACGAGGTACAGCTTCCCCAAACTTCAAGACGTTCAAACTTATTGAGTTCTTCTTGCATGGCTTTAATCATTCTGTCAATGCTTCTTTATAACTCTTGGGTTCAACGGAAGAAAGGAAAGCATTGAAATAACAGAATAGGTCTTCATCTTATAGTTGATGTCGAGTGGAAACCGGTCTAGAAGGATCGCCAATTACATTATCAAGCGGGTGATCTTTGGTCCATTTGTTGATGTGTTCGCGGTGGTTTGTACTGGTGCACAATGTTTGGAATAACAACCCGAGTAGAGGATTCTTCAGAACTTAGTTCTGTAATTGGAAAATCAACATAGGGATTATTATCCATGTGTGCAACTTTAATATCATGGTTAGCTTCTTCAACACCGAGAGGAATGACTAGAGATGGTGTTTCTTGATTTGTTTGTGAGGTACTTGTAGATAGTGCATATGGAGCAATGACTGTGGGAACTTGAAGATCAACACATGGTGGAGGATTAAGGTACTCATCAAACATAGGTTGAAACAGTATTTCCTAATCGTTCTTTGTTGGTGAGACATACGGAGTTGAAGAAGGAATTTTTTGCACGAGTCCTGAACTAATTGTTCCAGGAGTCAGAGGTTTAGGCCCGGGTCCTGAACTGAATTGTTCAGAAGCCATTGTTGTTAACTCATCAAAGTCAACATGAAATACTTTCAATAAATTAATTTTTTTCATGAATGCGGTCCAATTGTGTGTATGTAGATGTGCGTAATTTTCTTTGCAAAGGGGGGGGGCGCGTGAGATGAGGGGCGGGCGAATAAGGAAGAGATGTCGCTAGGAGGGATAGAGCTGGAGGCAATCAGAATCAGTGCGTGTGAGTTAGGTGAGGGTAGTTGGTTGTTAGTGGGAAAAAGTCGGGGTGTACCGTGTGCACTGGTCATTCTCTCACCTATTCTCTACTTTCTACTACGCAGCGGTGGCTGAGTCGGATCACATGGATGATATAGCAGAAAAACCGTGACCTAACCTCTCAAAAGTAATCTTACACTGATGAACAGGTAGCATGACTGCTTGCGTGTACACTTCCACACAATCATCTGTAGCAGTCTGGACTAGTAAATGGAAGGATCATACGGTTTTATAGAGATGACCTTAGACATAGCTGATCTGTACGGGAATTTTATCTATTGTGATTCAGCATCAGGGCGTCAAATGAATGGACATATCACGAATCATCACATACATATGAACAGGGAGCGCGGCGGGAGGGCATGAAAATATGTGCGAAGTAACGTCACTTCAAAACAACAACCCTTATTTTTTTCTCTCTCAATTTTGGAAATTTCCGGCCACCAATAGCCTCTTTTTCCGATCACCTCTTTTCTGATCCATTAATTCATAAATGACTCCTCTTCTCTATCGTTCTGTGATTATACTTACCTTAATCGAATTAGGGTTTTCTATTGTTTTAGGGTTTCGTTTATTACTTTTCTAGGTCATAGACGATTCCTTTGAACATATTAAACTTTGATTTGATCTTGGTTAAGGAGATCTCTATCTCCATAGTGATTGAAGTAGGTTTGGGTTGTGATTCAGAATAGGGCCTGAATTGGGTGATTGGTTTTGGTGGACCGATCATTCCTATTTTAAGGAATCATCAATTATATATGTAATCCATTGTTACACTATATCACTATTCAATCTATTCACAAGGGTATTGGTGAGTTGGTTTTTTAACCCTTAAACGATTTCCTTATAAACCCTAATTATTTTAGGGTTTCGATCTATTGGTCATATTTTAGGGTTTCGTTTGGCAGCGTAAGGGTACTAGTGCGTAGCAAATTGTGTTCAAACCTATCTGGGGTTTACTTATTGCTAGTTTTTATGTTGTTGCTGGTTTAAATTTGAAGTGGGTTTTTGGAGAGATGGATAAAGGATTCTTGAATCGTAAGTCAAGCTGCAAGAAGCATGATGATGGGGGTTCGATGGAAAAGAGTTCATTGTTGGGTGACCTAGCTGGAAAAATCAAGAACATAGATGGTAAGATGATCGGCAAGGATGGTAAACCAATGATGGCTCGTAGATGTGTCCGTTCCTCGAAAGCAACAAAGGTCCATGCGTATGGTGGGTTGGAGGATGTGAATAGCCAAAAACCTAATGATATGGAACCAATTGCACATACTTTGGATTCGAATAATGGGTCTCAAACTATTCAATCCGGTTATCAGATTGGTATGGTTAAGGAGATTGTTAGTCCTAATGAAGGATGTTTTAATTCCATGGTGAATGACATTAGTAGCCACACAAATGATGTACATACTACTGATAAGAGCTCTTCGTCAGCTGTATCTATTCTTAAGGATGCAGCTGATGAAATTAAATTGAGGTTTGTTAATACCCTATACGGTTACTCCGTTGGTAAAAGGCTAGCATTCCCATTGGTCACGAATTTTGTAAAACATGCTTGGGCGAAGTTTGGACTGAAACATACCATGTCACATCATGGCATGTTTCTTTTTCAATTTGAAACTAAGGCGGACATGAAAAAGGTTATGGAGGGTGGTCCTTGGCGAATCAATCTGGTCCCTATCATTTTAAAGGAATGGAAGCCGAATACTCTACTTAAGAATGATGAGGTGTATACTGTTCCGTTATAGGTGAAAATGCATAACGTGCCTATAGTAGCTTATTCGAAGGTTGGATTGGATGTGATTGCTGCAAAGGTGGGTAAACTCATTAGATTAGATGCGCATACTACTAGCATCTGTCTGAATTCATGGGGACGTAGTGACTATGCAAGAGCTCTTGTGGAAATATCAGCTGAATCTCCTCTTGTTGTTTCGGTTGATGTGGAAATTCCCCTTGATGAAGACAATGGACACGTTATGGTCAAAGTTGATATCGAGTATGAATGGCAACCTCCAAGATGTGGGACTTGTAAAGTGTTCGATCATTTGGAGGATGTGTGTCCTAAGAAGCAAGCTATTTATCCTAAGAAATCGAGTGCAACAGAAGACAAGGGTAAACAGATTGCTATTAAGCCTGTAGTTAATACGGGTAAGAAGAATACGGATAAAAAGGTTAGTACTCAACGTTATATTAAAGGATATCGTGTTAACAATCCTAAGACAAAACTTGTTTACCGTACGGTGGTTAAACCACAAACTGATAATCATGTTAGCAATAACATGGAACAGTCCTCGAATACAACTAAGCCGCCTTCTCCTCCTGATTCTTCAAAAGATGGTAAGCCGAACTATATTAGTGATGATATTAGTTTTGATGATGTTAGGAAGTTCATTAATAAATTGATTGAGGAGGAGTTAATACTAGAATATATTGGGAATAAACTAAGGACGTGTATTCGGAAATACAGGAATGATAAAGGTTTCATCTAGAAACCCTAGCTCATCTATGGAATCTCATGCAGATTCCGATACGATGTAGAGAAGTATTCCAACCTGATAGATGGTATGTCTATTCTACCTCCCTCGTAGGTGGTAGGCAACAGTTGAAGGTGAGATCCTAAATGCTTATGAAGACAGAAGTTCAATTTGAAGACATCAAGCCTATATTCAAGGAATATTTGGACCACTTTGACTTCAACTTAATGTCAGTGTAGGAAGTAGTTGTTTTTTCTGATTTCATAGGATCGGCATGTCGTTCTTATGTAGTGGAAAGGAATCTAGCAAATCTAGTTTTGCTTTATTTTTGCCTATGTAACGGGCTGAGATGAGGGACTTCACCCTCATCCTTTGTACTTAAACGCTTTTTTTGGTGTAATGCAATTTATCGGGGTATTGATTCCCTTTTACCTAAAAAAAGCTGTCGCGACTGCTTCTACCCAGAGAAATAACAGAGCCTTTGAAAAGATTGACATGGTGCGAGCAACTTCCACTAAAGTACGGTTCCATCTTTCGACAACGCCATT
Source organism: Tanacetum coccineum (assembly GCA_026074375.1). NCBI lineage: Eukaryota > Viridiplantae > Streptophyta > Magnoliopsida > Asterales > Asteraceae > Tanacetum > Tanacetum coccineum. The sequence goes on from BQNB010025288.1 coordinate 54,606, forward strand.
GTGTTGTGAAGTGCGAGCAACGGATGTTTGATGTGAGATTCTGATTTCTTCATAATAAGCTCTCAGTGTCTGATTGACAATTTCAGTGCCATTATCAGTTCTGATGTTACGAATGGTTCCATTCAGACGAACTTGAATCATTTTGAGGAATTTAATCACGAACTCTGGAACTTCATCCTTCGATTGTAAAAATTTCACCCATGTAAACCAAGAATAATCATCAACGATAACCAATATATATTTTCTCCCATTGATACTTTGAATCCTTATTGGCCCGCAAAGATCCATATGCAGCAGATAGAGTTTTTCTTGAATGGAGTCTTTAGCTTTAGGTTTGTGGGAGTGTTTCTTGCTTTTACCAAGAGCACATGCATAGCACAAGTGATCCTTCTAATACTTTAGTTTTGGAAGACCTCGGACTAGACCGGTTTGTGCAAGGAATGATATAATCAAAGTATTACATGAGAAATCTTGATCCACAACCAAGACTTGTCTTTGAGCTTAACAAAGACATAAAGATAGAATATCAACAAATTTTCCATAGATAAAGTGTATAAGTTTGAACCCCTTGATCCCTTAAGTAGATCAACACCTTTTAAGTCACGAATGAAGCAGATGTGTTTGCGAAAAGCTACTTCGAGATCAGAATCACAAAATTGCCCCACGGAGAATAAGTTGTGTCCTAAACCTTCCACAAAGTAAACCCGAGATATTTGAAAACATTTCCCATTTCATAGTATCCATAACCTATTACCTTAGCAATATGATCATTTCTAAATTTGACGGTACCCAAAAATTTACTGACGAAGTTGATGAGTTGAGAGTGATTTATGGTCATATGCTTAGAGCATTCTGAGTCTAAATACCATAGAACAATTTGGACAACCAGCAAACAATAAGAGAAGAAGATGGAACATCAGAAACAGTGGATCCCCCCAGATTGAGTGGGGTCCGAGGAGTTAGAGATTCTAGATTCAATCGTAGATTTACTACTCGAACCTACATATTTGATTGGTTTGGGTTTCCTGCTATAGACTTTATTCTTTGGTGTTTGTGTTTCTACTGATTTAGAAGTGGTTTCATTAAGATGCACTACTTTAGTGGAAGTGATCCTAGTTAAAGGGCACGAATTACCAACTAAAGTGAAAGTTTTTCCTGTAGGTTTCCACCTATAGCCAATCTTAATGAATATTTTACCCGTAGGTTTCCAAATATTTTGCTTTTTGTTACTCTTAGTAGACTTAGATTTTGAACGCACATTCACATCTTTAACAAAATTAAGAAAACACTTATCATGATTCACATCAAACAAGCATTCATTACAGATAGCACAAACAGATTTAGAATTCACATTTAACATAGATTGCATAACATAAGCATTACATTCAGTTTTGGCAACATGATTCTTTTTATTCTTCCTAGACTTAACGCTCCTATATTGGTCTTCTACTTTATTGGTCTTGTTGCTACTTTATGATTGCAAGATCCTATTGTTCTTTGTATTTCATGTAGGCTTTGATCCACTAGCACTAGTAAAACAGATTACTCCTGTAGAATGCAACAAAGGTTGGTTAGAGTCTTGAGTTTTGTGTGAATCAACATGTTTCTGAGTGTTGTTTGAAGATGTGACAAGTTCAACAAACCTAACTTTCTTGTACTTGTTCTTTGGTGTGACAACAACTAATTTCTCACTAGATTTTGTTAAAATAGGGCATGTCTTAGAGACATAGACTAACAATTCCTGAACGCATTTTGTAAACACGCAAGCAGTGTCTAAGAGAGGTTCACTAGGATTATGTTTTCTAGCGTGTTCTACAAGTCCACGTATGGTGTCAGTATTTTCTATAGTCTTCTTAAGATAATCCTCATGGGGATCCTTATTGTTCTTAAGTCTATGAGAAATAGGTTCTATGTCTAGCTTGAACATTCTTGGAGAAATAGTGGTGGCATCAATTATTGTGGAGGCATTATCAAGCACATTTTTACCTTTTAATCTCCTTAATTCATTTTGTAATTCTTGAATTTGACCTTTTAAATCTGCATTTTCCATAGATTTAGAGTTCAATTGAGCAATCAAAGAGTCATTGTGTTCTTTAGAAAGAGCACGTGTCTTTTTAATTGAATCATATTAATCTTTGTAAATCTATTTCAAATGCTCAATTTCTTTATGTAAAAGCTCATTTTTAAAGAGTAATTTTGCCACACTATGCTCCAACTCAATGTTTA
>BQNB010025289.1:0-59812 GCA_026074375.1 Tanacetum coccineum
TTAAATGTTATAAAAATATTTATGAAATATTATCAAGTAAATACTCATTTTTATCAGAAAAATGATTTGGGAAACAATGGCACAAGTTTCGTATTTTGAAACATCCGTTAAGTCGCCAAAATGAGTCCCGAACCAATATTTTATAAAAGTTTCTCAAGAATTACACTTTTAATCCCAGGGAAATAATTTCAAAATGAACCCCAAACTTATTAATATTTGTCACAATTATTTAAAACTTTTAATATAAATATAAAAAGTTTTATATTTCTTTTATTTCCATCAAATAAACACACACACAAACATATATATCACACTCTCTTCTCTCTCAAAAATTCCGGCCACCCCCTCCCTCCTCCGGCCAGCCACCGCCGTCGGCCACCACGCCGCCGGGCGGACTTTTCCGACCGAAACCAAAAGTGGTTCTCGCCACTCGATCTACCCGATCCACTACACCACTCGCCGCCACGCGCCTCTCCATCACCACCACTCACCCACTGCAGCTGCCCCCACCACCACAACAATACAACTAGGGTGCGTTGGTTTCATAGTAACACCACAAGGGTGTTTGGTTGGCTGCGTGACACCCAAAAAGGGTGCGTTGGGCAGCCATAACACCACGTAGGGTGTGTTTGTTTATGTGGTTACATCACTAGGGTGCGTTGGTTTGTTAGTCACAGCCAAGGGTGTGTTGGGTTGCGGGTCAAACACAGCCAAGGGTGCGTTGGGTTCATAACCCAAATAGGGTGCGTTGTGGTTTATCAAAAACACCACAAAGTGTGTTTGTCCCGGTGGTTTAACACAGAAAAGGGTGCGTTTGATGTGATAAGAAAGCCATAAGGGTGCGTTTGGTTGTTAAACAGCCACGGGGTGCGTCTGGTTTGCTTAAAAACGCACAAGGGATGAGTTTGGTTTTGTATAAAACAGTTAGGGTGCGTTTGGTTGTTGATAGAAACTCACAAGGGGTGCGTTTGGCTGTTATTAGCACCGAGAGGGTGCGTTTGGATCTGAGTTCAGCGAATAGGGTGCGTTTGGGTTAGCAGGAAACCGGTTAGGGTGTGTTTGGTATAGCAGAAACACGGATAGGGATACGTTTGGTTTGGCAGATTTGCAGAAAGGGATGTTTGGTTTATCGGAAATGCACAAAGGGTGCGTTTGGCTTAGCAAAGATGAACGAAGGGCGTGTTTGGTTTAAGCGTTTCAAAGTAAGGGTGCGTTCGGGTTAATACAAATTTACTAATAAAAATATACCAAGATTATATATATATTAAAAACAGACCAAATGGTGGATAATTGGTTAAATAAATGTGATCAGTTATTATTTTCAGATATATTATATTAGACCCGTAACGGACTTATAATATGAAAATAACGCAATAACCGATAAATGCACTTGAAATTACTATGATGCTTTCTATTAAATTGATTTGGAAAAGTGGATTTGCAACAAAGTCTTTCGACTTGGGATCGTTTTTTAAACGGAAAGGTCATGACAAAATTTATATAAATTTCTATATTTAGTAATGTTTTACTAAAACTCCTATTATTTTAGAACCCGGTAAAAGAAACTAAGTTATATTTTAAAGATATATTAATTTGTATTATACAATAACCCGACCAACGAACGAAAACTATACTTTTATCATGAGACAACTATTTTATCCACAACCCGTCGAGAAAACGAAATATAAATTTATAAAATATTATTTTATATTTTATAATTTGTCAACTAGAAGATAACATCATAATTGTTGTAAAAGTTTACAAACATTGTTTACTTAATTCTTAACCTTAAGACGTACGTCTAACTTTTATACAAGAACGTTCTTATTAATTTAATTGGTGATTTTCCGAACACGTGTCGAAATGAGTGTTTTAATTATTATTCTAGCGCCTCTTATATAGTACTTTTCGTATATATAATGCATGCCGTGTATTATGTACATTTTGAATTATTCTTTCGGTTATTTGCCTTTGATATATAATTCACGTTATGAATTATATACATGTTCATTTTTCATATGAAATACATACGGAATATATTACGTACTTTGTGTTTACTTTTCAATTTACTTTATTTAACCAACCACCAAACCATTACAACTTGAAATCTAAATCTTTTATCAACGTGTCGCGTTGACATAACTACCCATCGGGAAACCCAAATTCATTATCCTGGTCTAGTGGGACTTAGCCGTTAAGATTAGATATATCGAGCCGCTTCTTCTTTCGTTCATGTTGTGCATATTAGATGCCTATCTGTCAATCGTTCTACATCATCGAGGTGAGTTCGTAGCCCTATGTTTTACTGGTTTTACATATATTTTTGGGGTGAGAACATGCTTGTTTACAAATGCATTTACATGGTTGATTACAAATTGGTTTACATACTCATTTACATAGCTCGCTATGGGATACATTACTTGACTTCATTTTTGGTCACGAATGCATATTTTACTTTTGAAAAAGGATTACGGATTAGCTTAAGCGGATTGAACTGATGACAAAAACGGTACTGCCCGGGTGTTCTTGGAGGGGACACCGGTAACGGGAGTATATATTCTTTAAATCACTGCCCGGGTGTTCTTGGAGGGGACACCTGTGATGGGTATATATAAGTCTACGTCACAGCTTCATGAACTGTAAATCACTTGGAGGGTGAGCGCGAATGTTATGAAATAGATCTATTCGGGTGTGATCCCCGTTCGGGTGATTAGCTATCACTGGGTAAACGAACGTTATAGCATGTCGGATTACGATTGGTTGGGTCCGAGCTCAGAAATCCTGACTTAGTAAAAATAATTACATTTATATATGTCTGCATCTTTGCTTATCATAACACTTGTGAAATCTTGCGGTCCTACCTTATACATATTATTTCATGAAATCCCGGGTGTTCTTGGAGGGGACACATTACAAATCTTGTGATTTAACATATATTAATATATTTTGTGACTATTTAGGAAGAAATAGTCAGGCAATACTATATCAATCTTTGGGATAAATTGGTACTTTTTTTGTGACAGTAAATTGGTCATTGCATCTTTATTAATTCTTTGGGATACGATAAGTACTATGGTGACATTAAATTGGTCATTACAATTCTTTATAAATCTTTGAGAATAAGATTGATACTTTTTGGTGACCATTAAATTATCATGCATTCTTAAAAACTTTGTGATATATTGTATGATTTGGTGAGCATAAAATGTGTCGTGGCATTCCTTTAAAACCTTTGGGATATTTACAAGGTACTGTATGACACAGTGAAAAATACATTCATGTTGAAACTTACATTTATATTTTAAACTAACCTTATGAACACACCAACGTATGTTGACCGTTTTAAAGCATTGTTTTTTTTTCTCAGTAATTAATGCTTGGATTATTTGGATGTGCATTGGACTAAGACTTGACAAGATTTCATTCATGGATTTCTACATACATACAAGTGATCAAATCTCGTTGTGTTAATTTCAAGCTTTTCATTGTGATGCAATTATGGGACAAATGTTATATCAATTTCAAGGAAATCAACGAGATTACTTTTCAAAAGACACATTTAGATGTCGTTCTCTTGTATCTAGCGCTGTGTATTATGAAGTAACGCCCTCGGACATACTTCGGCTAGGACACGTTTTTTAAGGTGTTACAGGAAGCATAACGATGTCCAATGAGTGATTTATGGTCAAAATGGTAAAACTAGTCAAAATTTGCACCCAGAATTTGAAATTGAAATAAGTCCAGATTTTTGTATAACAACACCTATTTTTGTAAAACTGTAGGTTCTAGATATTAAGCTAACTTATATTTTAGAGGTCGTTTCGGCCTCTATATATTTACGGTTTAGGAGAAACACTTAAATTAGTGAAGCGGTAAAATTGTGTAAAAATGCAGCTTTGGTATCAAGGGGTAAATTGGTAATTTCACTTATGTTTTGGAACTTTTTGGGCAGTAGGGTCCACAATTCTGTAAAGTAGACTCAAAAACCTTTCCGCAGGCGAAAAACTCGAATTTAGACCATTTACGGATTTAGATTTATAAGCTTGGGAAGTTGGGTAAATTCAGAATTTTGGAATAAACATGTTGTTTTTTACTTAAAAAGAATGTGTGTGCACTTTTAGTAGGACTTATAAGAAATAAAAATAAATACATGTTTTGGGCTTTATTGATTCTGTCTTAGTCATTACATTTTGGGTAAATCATATTTTATAAAACCTTAAGTACAATGCCATACTTTTTACGGTAAATATTTTATAAACCTTACTTATTTTCATGTGTTGCATATTACTTTATTTTCTAAAGTCGCGTCATTATTTCTAGGTTGTTCCTAGGATTTCTCATTTCTTATTGACGTAGTTTACGTTAATCCATATCATATCGCTATCAAGGTGCGTTCATAGCCCCTTTTCTTTTTACTGGTTTTACAAACTCCGCGAGGGAGATACATGCTACTTTACTCATTTTTACGTTCTGACGCAAGTACTAAAACTGTATGCTATGCCTGAATATTATTGCCTAAGTATCACACTGCTATTTAAGTCCCCTTTATCATGAGCCGTTAATTGCTATTGTAGTGAACATGAGTGTTATGAATAGATCTATTGGGACTGACAATCCCCGTCTGGTACGCAACAACTAATACCAACCAACGGACGCATTTAACATTTGAAATAATAATACTTGGGTGATGAGTAGAACACCCTACTTTTTGATGGGGCACAAACCTGTTAAGGTTAAGTGTCATGAGCTTAGGGAAATAATAACTGTTTTGGAATTATGAATGTGTTTCATTTGTCTACTATTACTTGAAATCTTGCGGTCCACTACTTACTTATAAAACCTATGAATTCACATAACATTATTTGTTGACACTTCTCGCATGTTTATCTCAGGTCTTTCAGGTATATGGTCAGAGGGAAGCCGCACGGATATGTACTTTGGAGACTCTACATTTTATACATTCGATAAAACTCCTTTTGAAAACACTGTGTTTTGTAAAGTCTTTCTCTTATTTACATTCGAAGAAAAACTTTTTCTAAACCTTATGACATGTTTGAAAACATTGTGTTTTATTAGAACTGTTAGGACCTATTTGTAAACTCTGATGTTTTAATGTATCGAATGTGAAACATTTTGAAATGTATTTTAAAACGTCTCAATTTGAGGTCATTTTCTGTGACTTGTACTTCTTGTGCCTTGAAGTCTCACCCCCGGTTACCATTCTGTCGTTGTCTGATTTTGGGGCTGTGACCAAAACAAGGAATGGAAATATGTTGCATCAGTTATAGAGACAAAAGCTGCCAAGTATGATCTAAAATTCATTGAAGACATGATTCCAAGGTTGTAGAGCTCGACAAAAGTGGCGTATGACAAGGATTCTGCACTTGGAATCTCTCACTAGGGTCCTAAACGTCAAGTATTCTACAAATTAAGAAATGCAGCCAAGTCACCACATGAAGTCTTCTCACATTTGCAGATTCTAGGTGTTGTCAGGTTAACGATAGATAATCCATTTGGATATGGTTACTTGAAATAGATAGTTGTCAGAAGAGCATATTTGAAAGAATATTCATTCAGTGAAGCTGATTTCTCTAGACTCCACTTAAATGATATTGAAGACATGTTTCTACTCTATGTTCAACACAAGATCTACAACCTCTCGGGCGATCAAATTTTTCATCTGGTAATTGCTCTTCGTATGTTTACTAGAAGCATCATTATTCAAAAGAGGGTAGAGGACGTGCAACTTAGAGTGGAAAGTTACCAAAAGAAGCTCAACATCACCAAGCCACAGACTAAATGTGAAGGAATCTCAGTCAAGGAACCATACACCATCTTTTATAAGCCAAGAGGAGTTGTCTATCTGAACTATAACAACTAAAAGAGACTCTTGAGAGCTGATGAGTTATACAAATTCTGTGATGGTACTCTTAAGGATGTTCGTGATAATCTACATGACATACTGCAAAACTTCGTGCTAGGCTACAATAAGGCCATGCCAACAAGAAAGTGGTCAGAGAAAGATCAGGAATGGACTGCTGAGATGCTGAAGTTGATTGATGATCTGTTGTTGGAAAGACAAATTATGAGGATCTTTGAGTGTTATGTTGGCAGTAGACTAAATGAGACAGACTACAGACTACGAATGTAGACGATATGAGTTTGTCAGTCTTTGTCCTGCTAAAATTGAGGTCCAGTTTCCTACTTTATCTTGTGAATATGTATATATGTAGTGTAGAAAAAGAAGTATATATATGTTGAGTACAATTTTTCATGAATTTTTCAATAAATTCAAAATATGTACTCAACACTATATCCTTCCCTCATGAATTGAAGGGGAGCATTAAAATGTTCCTAATTAGCATGCAAATAAGACAACATATTTCTTCCAGAAAGCTATATTTTAATCAATTGATATCCAAAATATCAAACGATTTGAAATTTTTGATAAAGGGAGAAAATGTGATTAAAATATGCAACTAATAAAGTGTGATCATGATTGACTCAAGCGTGGTCTCCACCCTTCATGTGCAAAACATTTTCAAATATTAATGCATGTGTTGAGGATGAGCTTTTGGTGAATAATAAAACTATCAAAGTGTAAATGTTTTGATATTTATATCAAACACTTTGATTGATTTTTCAAGGTTTTAAAGGCTACAAGAACAATACCTAAAGACCGACCAAATGTTGATGTTTTAAGGAGATATAAGGCGGTTAAAATTAGGTATTTGTTCTATGATCCAGCCAGAACTGGAGGGATCTACCCAGGGACACTCCACTAGTTAGAGTAGAAGTCCTTAGGTATGATACAAAAGGAGTAAATGTGAGACTAGGAAAAAATTGTTATCGAAGGCGTGAGTTATCACTGGAACAAACCCAACATGGTGATAATGAGGACGCATTGGTTAACATTAAAGGGGTTGAAGAATTAAAAAGAATTGTAAGGATAAAGGGTGTAAAGAAAGAAGCCCTCCATACACTTAGGCAGAAACCAGGTCAATACATACACTATCAGAATCACAAAGTTGATTGTTGGTATTGAAGATAGTCATCGTGGAACCAGTGATGCAATGCACAACCCTCCCTAGCTACTCAGACTTCTCTCAAAAGAAGTTTGTTTCATTTCTCACGGAGATTAAACATATTTCTATCGAATTTCTCACTCTGAGTTAGTTGGTATTGAAAAGGTGGCGGTCTGCTCCAGCCTCCAGTCACTAAAACCAAAACTCACTATTGAGTCTAGAGCCAAAAGAGATCATTAATAAATCTCATTAGGACACTATTTTAGATTACACTCGTTGTTCATACACTATGAACACATGTGATATATAAAGAGTCCTATGCATTATCCACGTGATCTTGCCAGAACATTCAGAGTGATGCTCTTTAGCATTTCACATTGACGAATGAAAATCCTTCAAGTGTCAACATCGAACAGAACAGCACTATGAATTGACGGGTATTGGATTTTAAATAAATAAAACTCACGATGTGTTATAAAACTCTTTATTCTGTAACACATCGATTGATTTTCAAACTGTTTTTTCTTTTTAGACCTCTAAGAACTTCATTGTTTTAAGAGGTCGATTTCGTATCCATAGGCAGCCTCAAAAGGGAATATGGGCATGGGAAGACTGAACACAAATTAATGACTCAATCGGTGAGATAGTAACTCACTATTCACTCTTATCATGTTGTCTGTTGTGAGACGTTCTGATAACGAGAACAAGCAAGTAAGGGTGAATCTAATGCAATCTTTGTTAGAGAATCCAATACTCAAGCTGGAAATCCTATCAAGGAGGTTCTCCCAAATTGAACCTACCTGATCACAGGTCGGTCCTCATAGAACCGAAGGTTATCACTACCTATATTCGAGGAATGACACAACCATATTCATCCATAACTGTTCTTATTAATAACTATTAATTGCAGGTTATAGAATGATGGTGGTGCCTTACTCGAGCAGAGTCGAATTCATAGCCACATGCTCATACTCGATCAATGAATATAAAGACATGATGAAAGCTCAAGTATATGTTACTCAGGTCTTCCGTTACTCTGATACTCAACGTCTTCCTTGAAGTCATAAAGTATTCAAGATGATGCATTCCAAAGGAGATTTCTTGTTAGCTTTCACGATGAAGTTAAGTAAGAGCATGTTGGGCTAAAAGTCACAAGTTCACAAGAAGACAAAAGATCACAAGATGATGTATGATTGATGATCTCAAGAAGCTCAAGATCATAATAAAGTCAAGCATGTTGGAACAAGCTCATGATCAAACTTCACTACATTTCACACAAGATAAAGATAAAAAAATCAAGACTACGAGCAAGACTGGAGACATTCATAGAATGTTAAGCTTAAGTTTTATTGTATATTGGAATGACCTCCCTCAGGCGGAGATTGTTAGGAATTCAGAAAAGTCTCGATCACTTCTAATATTCTAGTTCGTAGCTCGTAGTTAGTTAAGTATAAACAAGCAAGCTAATCGGGCCAACTATGGAAAGCCCATAGTTATCTGGCTCATTATACACGTATATATACCCTCTCCACATATAGAGGGGGTGTTGGTTTTCATTTCTATCATAAGCATTTGCTTGTTTCTCTCTCTAGAAAACCTTCCAACCATCTTTCTCTCTCTAAGTCCATTCGTGTAGTATAGGTGTGTGGGATTGATATTCTACAACCTTCATACTACAACAACCATCAATCTCAGTATAATCCATCACAGTATCAACCATCACATCTTTCCCTAGTTGCTCAACAGTTCTACAACCATAATCCAATGAAGCACCCGTTCATCAGCAACCATATCACGCTCCTGTTTTTCATTCACCACCAGTGGTTCCTCAATAAGTATACCAAGCACCAGCAATTCAACAACAACTACAAGTTGTGTTTCCTCGGCTAGATTCTGGTCTTGTTGTTCCATCATTTCTACTCGGTGATGATCCAATTGCTAGCCTTAATAAAGCAATGACATTCATCAGCACAAAAATTTCCTCATGTTATCCTACCATAAACAACCAACTCAGACATCTTCCAATCCAAGAAACCAAGCCACAATTCAGGATTGCAGGGTTACTATGCAACAAGTGCAGGGGAGACAGAGTCAGAGTTTTGCAGGTCATGGATCAAATAGTAATGTTACTAGCATGGGGGTAACAGAAACGTAGGTACTAAGGCAGCTAATCAGACAAGGTTATCTGTTGTTATAACTGTCAGGGTTAAGGTCACATGGCAAGGCAGTGTACTCAACCTAAAAGGCCAAAGAATTTTTAGTGGTTTTAGGAGAAGATGCTGCTAGTTCAGGCATAGGAATCACGGATTGTTTTAGATGAGGAGTAGCTTGCATTCTTAGTAGATCCAGGAGTTGCTCAAGGCCCGTATACTCTGACTACATTGCCCATTAATTCTGCTTTCCAAACTGATGATCTTGATGCTTTCGACTAAGACTGTGATGAAGCACCATTTGCAAGGGCAGTGCTTATGGTCAATCTCTCCAGTTATGATTCAGATGTTCTATTAGAGGTACCAATCTCAGACACTTATCAAGATAATTTTGTGCTTGATCATTATGCTCAAGAGATGTATTATTTTTTACAATTCGCTTTCGTTCCCATTTTAGATATTGAAATTACAAGTAGTAGCAATATCATTTTGTATGATCAATATTTGAAAAAAACGAAAGTGAAGTGGTTCAAAGTACACCTTCTCTTAAACAGCAAAATGCCATGATAATGTCCGTCATTGATGAGATGTCTAATCAAGTTGCTAAGTGTAATGTGTTGAATCTAGAAAATAAGACTGTGAATGAATCTTTAACCGCTGAGCTAGAAAGATATAAAGAACAAATCGAAATTTTAAAAAAACGACAAAAAGTTGATTTAAATGACCGTGAAAAATACATTGATAAACAAATAAGAGAGATGATCGTTAACAAAAATTCAAAGTTTGCAGCTTTTGAAAATGAGATTCATACGTTAAAGTTACGTCTTTCCAAAAACATGAAAGAAAATGAAACTTTGACAACAACAATCAATGTTTTGAAAAAGGAAACTAAAGAAAAATAAAATAAATACATCGAAGAAATTGTTGATTTAGAAAAACAAAAGAAAGATATTGACAACATTGTTTATAAAGTTGGTCAATCTGTGCAAACAATGCATATGTTAAATAAACCACAAGTTTTTTATGATGAAAATCACAAAACATCTCTTGGCCTTTTTATCTTCGAAAAGCTCAGCAGATTCAGCCTGTGTTGTATGATGGTACTATTTTAGCAAAGAAACATGATGTGATTTATGTGATTGATTCGAAAGAGATATTGACTCTAGCAGAAGATAGTCGATCAAAAATAATTGAAAAACAAAAAGATCGATTTTCAAAGAGAAAAAAGTTAACATTAATCTAATAGATTATAAATTACTAAATGATTTGTATAAGTATTTTGTTCCTCAAAAACAATTGTCTGCAGAACAAGTGTTTTGGTTACCGATTTCAAAACCAGTTTCTGAACAACCTGTGGTTTAACCAGTTCTAGTAAAACCTGATGTTTCTTGCGAACTTCCATCTCCAAGTTTGGTTAAAACGAGTTTTCAAAAACTATAAAGTCACCTTAACAACTTTGACAAGGTGGTGAAAGTAAGAACCAAAGTTACGGGTCAAAAAGATGGAATGTGGGGATTTAAACACATCAGAAAAGCTTTTGAAAAAGATGTCATTCCTTTTATGCAATATCTATAAGATTCGTTTAAGGAATTTGACAAAGGTCTTCAAGTTGAAATTAAGGAAATGAATGCTATTTTTAATCAAATGGAATCTAAAGTTGAATAATGTTCTATAGATAAGAGGTGTTTTGAGATTCAAAAAAAGAACTTTTTCTTGAAAATGATCTACTGTTGGAGCTAATCATATCTCATAATATTTTACATACTATTGTGAATTATTATGCTGTCATTGTTGATTATCAGAAAATGGAAAAGAGTTTTGTGGATGAATATAATGAGTGTGTTGAACTTACGGCAGAGCTTTTAAAAAAGAATGAAATAGTTGAAAAAGTTGTTTAAAGCAAACTTTCAAAAAGATGTTCACGAATTAAGAATCATCGTATTTCTCTTGAAATCAAAAAACAACAGTTAAAAGAAAGTCTTTGAAGTCATAAACCATGTCAAAATCAAGATGCTCCTGAATTTAAGGAATTTTTCAAAATTAACAATTTGAAAGCTCAGTTGAAAGGGAAAGACACGACATTCGGCAACTTTAAAAGCACATTGCTAATATGAACGAAAAAACCATTGCTGATTGTAATGAACCTGTAAATAATTCAAGAGTAATTGCCCCTAGAATGTACAAATTAGATTTGCAACCTCTTCCCTCTAAGCTTAGGAACAACAAGGAAGTTCATGAAAATTATCTAAAAGTAATAAAAGAACATTCTGATACACTCTGTGGAATCATAGAGCAGGCTAGCGCCTTAGAACCATCTGATATTACGTTAGATTATGCCTGTAAGTATGCCGAATGAATTCAGGAGTTGCTAGTATGTGTTGATGCTTCATGCCCTAGTTCCCGAAAAGATAGTGAAAAATAGGTTACTGCTAAAACCAAGAACAGGAAAAGGCGAGTTACTTTTGCAGATAACCGTGACACATCAGCAACTAAAACACAAAACAGGTAGAATCGACCATTAACAAACCTTTGTTGCCTTCTACAAGAGTAATCAGTTCTACTAGCGCTAGAGGATCAAAGTCTAAGAGCAATACAAGGAAAAATAAGATCACACAAGCAGCCAGTAGCAACCAAAAGAATAAGACAGTAGAAGACCACCCTCGGAGCATTATGTCTAGTTTAAATAATAAGAATCGTGTTTCTATGTGTAATGCTAGTACTAAACATGTTGTATTACATGCAAATTCTAAATTTGTATGTTCTACATTCAAGGATTGTTTATTTTCTGCTAATCATGATCAATGTGTTGCTGCTTATTTGAATGATGTGAACTCACATGTTACATTTAAGTCTGGTAAGAGCAAAAAGAAAGAATGGAAACCTATTGGCAAAGTATTTACTAGTGTTGGACATAGGTGATTACCTACAGGTACAAAATTCACTATGGATGGAATAAAGTGCCTTATGACTAGAATCACTTCCACAAAAGTAGTGCCTCCTAGGGAATCAATTCAAACACCAGTAATTACTAAAGGAACATCCAGTAGTGCATCTATCAGGAAACCCAAAATAACAAAATCTATAAGTCAGAGTAATGAACCTAGCATCTTAGGACCTAAGCCTTCTAACAACTCGAAACCCAACAGAAATTGGGGATCCAATGTTTCAAACTCTCTATCTTCTTCTCGTGTTAGCAAGTTTCTGGGAACCGTCAAATTTGGTAATGATCAAGTTGCACGGATTATAAGGAATGGTGACTATCTGATCGGGAATGTTATAATTTCCAGGGTTTATTATGTAGAGGGACTTGGACACAATTTATTCTCAGTGGGTTAATTTTGTGATTCTGATCCTGATGCAGCATTCCAAAAACACACATGTTTCGTTCGCAATTTACAAGGTGCAGATCTACTCATAGGCTCAAGAGACACAAATTTGTATACCCTTTCACTTGATGATATGTTAAAGTCCTTTCCAATTTGCCTCTTGTCTAAAGCTTCTAAGACCAAGTCTTTGTTATGGAATCAAAGGTTGTCCCACTTAAACTTCGGTACCATTAATGAACTTGCCAAATAAGGTCTGGTTTGAGGCTTACCCAAACTAAAGTACGAAAAAGACCACCTGTGCTCTGCGTGATCACTAGGGAAAAGCAAGAAGCATACTCATAAGCCCAATTATGAAGACTCTAACCAAGAAAAGCTATATCTGTTGCACATGGATCTTTGCTGTCCAATGAGAATCGAGAGTATGAATGAGAAGAAGTACATATTGGTTATTGTTGATGATTACTCATGGTTTACTTGAGTGAAATTTTTACGATCGAAGGATGAAGCTCCGGAATTCATAATCAAATTTCTAAATATGGTTTAAGTTCGTCTAAATGATACTGTTAGAAATATTCGCATGGATAATGGAATAGAGTTTTTCAACCAGACGCTGAAGGCCTATTATGAAGATGTCGGGATCTCACATCAAACTTTAGTTGCGCACACTCCATAGCAGAACGGCATTGTCCAAAGAAGAAACTGGACTCTGGTGGAAGTTGCACGTACAATGCTGATATTTTTAAAGGCACCATTATATCTGTGGGCAGAAGCAGTAGCCACAGCTTGCTATACCCAAAACCGCTCTTTGATTTGTAAACATCATAACAAAACACCATATGAACTTTTGCATGACAGAAAACCCGTCCTTAAGTATTTTCATGTCTTTGGTGCATTGTGCTACCCAACCAATGACAGTGAAGATCTGGGTAAGCTACAACCAAAGCTGATATTGGAATTTTCGTCGGCTACTCTCTCGCAAAGAAGGCTTACCGAATCTACAATAGACAGACTCGATTGACTATGGAAACTATCCATGTTGATTTTGATGAGCTGACGGCAATGGTTTCTGAATAATTTGGTTTAGGATCCGTGCTTAAACTTATGACTCCTGGAATAACCAGTTCAGAACTCGCGCAAAACCCTTCACCCTCAACACCTTATCTTCCACCCACATAGAAAAACTGGGATATCCTTTTCCAATCGATATTTGTTGAATAATTTTAGCTTCCAAAAGTTGTATCACGCCCTCCTCCCGTTGTTGAGTTTGCTCTAATTCCCGTTGATACAACATGTACACCTTCCTCAACCTCAGTTGATTAAGATGCACATATTTTTCACCAACTCCTGAGGATTCACACGAACCAGTCTTACATCAAGATGTTGAAGGAAATGACCCTCCAAATGCACAATTTAATAACCCCTTCACCAATATTTTCAGTTAAGAACCAAGTTCTGAGGAATCAATTTTAAGGGTTGTCATTGAATCAGATGTGCACACCCACCACCAACCATTTGAACACATCAACAAATGGACAAAGGCCCATCTGTTGGATAATGTTATCGGTAATCCTTCTCGACCAGTCTTTATAAGAAAGAAACTATAAACTGATGCCATGTGGTGTTACTTTGATGCTTTCCTCACTTCAGTCAAACCAAAGAAGTACAAGGATGCTTTGAAAGAATCCTCCTGGATTGAAGCCATACAGGAAGAAATCTATGAATTTTAAAGACTGCAAGTATAAGAGCTTGTACCTCGACCAGATTATGTCATGCTGATTAACCAAAAGTGGATCTTCAAGGTTAAGCGCGATGAATTTGGAGGAGTATTGAAAAATAAGTCTAGGTTGGTAGCTAAGGGATTTCGTCAAGAGGAAGGAATTGATTTCAAGGAATCTTTCACACCGGTTGCTAGAATTGAGGCTATCTGAATCTTCATTACAAATGTTGCCCATAAGAACATGACAATCTACCAAATGGATGTCAAAACTGCTTTCATAAACGACGAGCTACGAGAAGAGGTCTATGTTAGTCAACCAGAGGGCTTTGTAGATCCAGATAATCCAACCACGTGTATAGGCTAAAGAAGGTACTCTATGGCTTGAAGCAGGCTCCTCGCGCTTGGTATGATATGTTGTCTAAGTTCTACTATCATAAGAGTTCTCCAAAGGTGTTGTCGATCCCACAATATTCACCGAGAAAGAAGGCAAAGATATCTTACTGGTACAAATTTACGTAGATGATATTATTTTGCCTTTACTGATCTTACCCTTTGTGATGTATTTGCTGAAATTATGAGTTCTAAATTTAAGATGTCAATGATGGGCTTTAAATTTCTCAAAGTCCTAGAGGCATCTTTATTAACCAGTTAAAATATGCTCTAAAAATAATAAAGAAATATGGTATGGAATCTAGTGACTCGATTGACACCCCTATGGTGGATAGAACCAAACTGGATAAAGATCTACAAGGTATACCAGTTGACCCTACCCATTATCGTGGTATGATCGGCTCCCTTAAGTATCTTACATCCAGTCGACCTGATCTAGTGTTTGCAGTGTGCATATGTGTCCGGTATCAGGCAAAGCCTACTGAAATGCACTTACATGCGGTTAAATAGGTCTTTTGATACCTGAAAGGAACCATTAATATGGTTCTTTGGTATTTGAAAGATACTGGTATTGCACTAACAGCTTATGCAGATGCAGATCACGCCGGGTGTCAAGATACTAGAAGAAGTACCTCTGGCAGTGCACAGTTCTTGGGTGACAAGTTAGTCAACTGGTCTTTGAAGAAGCAAAAGAGAACTGCTATCTCTAGTAAAGAGGCAGAATACATTGCCCTATCTGGAGGTTGTACCCAAATCCTTTGGATGAGATCACAACTCTCAGGCTATGGGTTTGCATTCAACAAAATTTCTCTGTATTGTGATAACAAGAGTGCTAATACTCTATGCTGTAACAACGTCCAGCACTCAAGATCCAAGCACATAGACGTCATATATCACTTTATTAAAGAAAAGTGGAGAATGGTGTGGTGGAGCTTTACTTAATCAGAACGGAATATCAATTGGCAGACATCTTCACCAAAGCACTGGCAAGCGAACGATTTGAATTCCTAATAAACTGGCTTGGAATAAAGAGCATGTCTCCGGAAACACTTAAACATCTGGCAGAAGAAGAGGAAGAGTAGTGGTGGACACTCTTCTTATATCCTATGTACATTATAAAACAAATAAAAACATAAAAGATTTTTAATTCTTAGAAAATGTTTCAAAAAGAAAATACAAAAAATAAAACCCAAAAAGCAAATACAAAATAAGAAAAACAAAAAAAATACAAAAATAAGTTTCATGGCATGTCTTTTGTAAATCGATAATATTTACGGCTTTAGAAATGTCATTCAATAATGACACGGAGCTATAAATAAAGTTCGAGCAGAAGTTCTAAATGTTTTCAAAACATGTCATTGGCTTGCAGTTATTTCAGACTGCAACCCGGTCATCAATTTAAAGGAAAGTATATCGTCAAAAAGATAATTTGACCTCTCAACGGGAAATTCATTTTCTCGGGCATGATCTACTTCATGATCATGTAAAGGTTTGTGTATACTTTGCTACACAACCTGGGCTGTCTCATAAAATATGTGTACGTGTTAGTGGATTTATTTTTCAAAATAAGAGAAATCTTATTTATGTTGGTGTTGACTTTCAAAAACAATAAGTGTTTTCAGTAATCACTAAAAGATTTAAAAGATAATTCGACCACTCAAACCAAGACTGCAGCTCTTTAAATAGAAAACGGGTATGTGTTTGAGGGGGAGAAAGTACTCACAAATAATCATTTAAAACTATCGTTCAAAATAAATCAAGGAATAATCAAGAAAAGTTTTTAACAATGACGGATCATTATTTAAAGGGGAGTTAATTTATCTTGACTCAAAAGGTCTTTAGATGTCATGTGTTCTAAAATTTAGGGACTAGAATGCAAAATAAGAGCTTATGTCATTTAGTTAGCAACTAGAAGGACTTAAGTTGACATTTATCAAAGTGCAATAAGCCTTAGGAAAAGGTTAAAAAGAAAAATGAAAGTTTATTCAAAACACAGGGACTGTTTTTCCATTTTTGCAAAATTCAAAACAAATAAACCTAAGGAGCAGAATATCTCCTCACTTTATAAAATTTCAAAAGTGGTTATTTCTCTCCTCCTTTCTCTTTACATTTCGTCGGCCTACAACTAATTTTTCAAGAATTAAAACTCGTTATCAAGCTAAAAGGTAAACATAAAACTTGTTTCTAATCACCTAAACAACATATGGTTAAAAGGAATTGGTTTAATCTGTCTTAAATCACTCGAAAATATTTATAAATCCACTTAGAGTTCATAAAATTAAAAATGAGATTGAGGGTAATTAACCATGGGGTAAATGCTTGTTAGGATATGATTAAACCACGGTTAAAACAGTTTTGATTGTAGTTTAACCATTTGTGAGATACATTTAATTTTAGGTTCGAAAATCATAAGAAATCGAAAAGGGTGTTCATATGTCTACGGGTTTGTGTTATTAGTATGTCTTAGAGTTATCTTGTACCTTAGACTCACTCATATGCACCTAGGTTTCATTAGTTTGTGATTTCTTGATGTTCTTGATCGCAAAATAAGTAGAGAATGGGTTTGGTTGCGTAGTAAAATAGTTGTATTGTTTAAAGGATGAAAATTGTCATCTAGGTTCATTTAGAATGATGTTTAAATGCTTGTAATCAAAAGGAATGTGATATGATTATAGGTATGCTAGAATTCGAATTTTAAGCCTTAAATTTATGTCTAAAATGTGTGTTTATGATTTTAATGTGGTCCAAATCTGTTTGTTGTTGATTAAAGCGATTTACATATGTTTAAATGGTTATATGTTTGTGTTTTAGGGTATGTATATTTCGTGGATTACCTTTGTAATCCCGCGAAATAACCTTGGTCTTGACCGCGAAATATCTTGGTCAAAACAAGCAAAATACCAGGTCCAACACAAGTGAAATACCCAGATTTCAAAACAAGCGAAATACTAGGTTCAAAACAAGCAAAATACACAGGTTTAAAACAAGTGAAATACCCAAGTTTAAATCAAGCGAAATACCTTGGTTTTAATCAAGTGAAATACCCAGGTTTTATCAAGCAAAATACCCAGGTAGTAATCAAGCGAAATACAAGGTCCAACTTTGATAGTTTGACTATCTGACTATCTTGTTTGAGTGTTTGACTATGTTGTTGATGTGTTGACCACTCAGTTGACCTATTGACCATGTTGTTGACATGTTGACCACTAGTTTACTAGTTGACCGTTGACCAAAAGTTGACTTTCTTAAATTGAATTTAAAACGGGTTTAATCACTTGAAACAAAACCAATAATCTATCAAATCAAACACATCAAAAGGGAATAATCAATCTAAAATGTGCAATATGTATGTTGTATATAGATTGGATCGAAACATTCTTAGCAGAATCATGGAACAAGAGAACCAACAACATATTGTTATGGATGAAGCTCTAGTTCCTATTACCGATCAAGTGAAAATCAGTGCAAGAAACATGAGTATTGATCTACTGAAGAAGCAAAAGGAATCCACTTATCAGCTAACTTTAGATATCTTCAAGCAATACTCATTCTACAATGCCTTTCTCAAGACAGCTAATGTTTCTCAGATATACATACATCAATTTTGGTACACCATTGCCAAGGACCAAGTTACCCAGGCTTATCAGTTCTAACTTGCCAATGAACACTTTAAAGTTGGACCTGAGTTATTTCATGAGATATTTCAAATTACTCTAAGAGTTACCAATCAGGAGTTTGTTGAACTACCTCCTCACGATGAACTGCTCTCTTTTGTTAAGCAACTAGGTTACAAGGGTTCATTGGAACTAGTCTCTAAAATGTATGTCGATCAAATGTATCAGCCTTAGAGAACCTTCTTGAGCATAATCAATAGGTTCTATCTGGGAAGTCTTTAGGTAATGACAGAGCTCATCAATCAAGAGTTAATATGGGAAGATTTCTAGTACCAGATTGATAGCAGGCATACCAGTGCTAAAAGAAAGGAACAGATGCCTTACCCTAGATTTACCAAAGTCATCATCAATCACTTCCTTACTAAACACAACACTTTACCTAAAAGACAAACCTCGTTCATCCACACAATCAAGTATGACTCAGTTCTAAGAAATATGAAGTTTATGAGCAAGGGAGAAGAGCACCAGAAGTATGGAATGTCTATTCCAGACTCCATAATGAATGATGCAATCAGGAGATCTAAACCATATCTGACTTATCTGACAATGTCTACCAACACTGAAGTACCAAAGGTAGGCAAAGGTAAAGGCAAAGGTAAAGGAAAAGGTCCTAAGGGAAAGAAGAAGGCTATTACACCATTACCAAAGGAGAAGAAAAGGAAGAATGCTCCTCGAAAGAAAAGTTATATTATTGCTGATGACAACATACTTCAAGATCCTGATGAAGCTCTTAAGTTAGGCAAATCTATCAGCTTAATTGAAACAGAGGAACAAGAAGAAGAACGTCGTCTGCATGAAACACACGTGCGTCTAATCACTAAGAAGGTAGCAAATACTGCAGAGTCTGATGAGACATAAGATGATGAAAGACAACCGGTGATTCGAAGGCCAACGGGTGTTGTCATTGGCAAAAAGATTCCATATGAGTCAGTTGAAGAAGCTTTGGATCACTTTAAGAAGAACAAAGGTATTGAAACCTTGTCTGCTACTGCCCAACTAATCTTAGACATAAAGACGGCAACCAAAGCAAGTAAGCTTGACTACCAACTACAACACAATCCATAAGCTCAAGTGAAGGAGCTGGTACTATACCAGAGGTTCCTGATAAGCCAAAGGATAATTCTGGTAGCTCAAGCAGCTTACTCTCTAGAACTAATGATGAAACTAAAGATATCTTCAGTGACAAAGAAAAGGATGATAAGAAAATGAAAGATACTGAAAATGAAGAAAGTACGAAAGCTGAAGAAGAACATGCTGTGACAATCCACATTTTTTAGGTTGATTGCTTCGTGTGTAGGTATTTATTTTAGTTATCAAGTTTTACATTTATATTTTGCCGACTTTACCTAAAAACAACACTTTAACGGGCAGTGTACCTGATCAGATGTAGCTTCGTTGGTAAGTAGGGTGTCGATCACTAAGAGCGAGAGCGTTAATCTTATAGTTCTATCAATATTTTGGTTTGATAAAGTAAGTTAATTTAAACTATGTTAATTCTAATCTATGTTAAACCTATGCTAAACCTAATTATAACAGATAAAGGGGGTTTTCAGTCTGAGAGACTGGCATAGGTTTAGTAGTGACTTAAATCAATTTAAAACACAATAACATACGTAAGCAGGTAATCAAAAGATAGAAGAGCGGTCTAGCCAATTATAAGAAAATTATATTAACCATGATTAATCCAATTAAAACTCAGGTTTGTTTATTTTAGTGCAATGAGTGCTTATCTCGAGGTGGCATATCATTCTAAGATTTAGGCGGTACTTTTTCCTAAAACTTAGACATCTAGAATTCTGTCACAATTAAACGCACTAGCATAAAGTATCCTATTTGCTGATTATAATCTATCTTAGGAGATTAATAATGGTGATCTTATTAAACCCTAGCTCATGGAGACTTTACCCACTTACTGCTTAACTGCTCTTTATATACTAGTAGTCCACTGTCTAATTCTTTACTAAAGGAAGAAGAACGTTATACTAGGTCACCTGCTAGAATAACTTATTCCCTTAAGCGATTGGTAAAGATAGGTCAATATTTATGATCCGATTACTCTAGATATATAAATTGCAGATATGGAGAGCCATCCTAGCATCTAGCTAGCAAGATATTTTGCATTTCTTGAATCAGTTGAATGATGGGTCGCCTACTTAAGCACGTAAACAAGTATGAATTGATAAACATAATCAACAACTAACGATAAATTAAGCAGTTGATATAAATAAACCAAACATTTAAATCTTCATTATCATGGTTAATACCCAAGGGTATTAGCCTTTAACCATTGTAATTAATACATGAATAATCAATCAACCAAGGTAAACTAACCGAGTTAAACAAATGATACAAAAAATCGAATGATTAAAAGCGTGTAGGGATTACAAGGTGTTTCCTATGGAATTAGTATCTTTGCTTGACATCTTCTGCTCTTCTTGTCTTCTGAAAATCAACTTTTGTGGTTATGGTATAGAAAATATGATGAAGCACACCTAAAACTCGTATTTAGGTTTTCTATTTATAGTGTCTGGAATATATTTGATACGCCATATTGGTTGAGGTCAATACGGCGTATTGGGGGTTTCTTGGAGTAGGGACCACGTTTAATATCTTTCAGAATATTTAATTACTGTATCTTGGATACAGCGTATTAGAGATCCTAGATACGACGTATAGGTCTTCGTGGTTTCTTGTGAAGTACAGGCACAAATACGTCATATCTTCCTTGATGGATATGGCGTATTGGTTGTCAGAACACTATTCTTCAAATTTCATCGTTTAAACTCTAAAATGCGTGCCTTTTTGCTAATCTTCACAAAGTACTCCATAATTACTGCAAATCTCAAATATAAACGATTAAGTACCAATTCTTGCAATAATTATATAAATGGGTAAGAAACATGGGATAAATGATGCTATAAAAGTGACTTTATTTGATGTCATCAAATATCCCCTCACTTAAATCCTACTTGTCCTCAAGTAGGCTTTAGAAATTTATGATAATGTATCCAAACCGTAGTCAAGTATTTTTCCTTTAAGCATTTATTCGATCAATTACTAGTACACAACCAAACACCTCACAAAATAGGAAGATGAAAACACTCAAATCACTCGACTAATCTATGTGGTAACATGTAACTAATTCGCTCAATTGCTCGGTCATGACGAGTATTCTATCATAGGCTTGGCAAGGATACACATCTCCACTACTAAAGCTAAGGAGTAACAAGTTTATAAAGGTAAATTAGGTTTAAAAAGGCTTTAAGGGTTTGATCACTCTTTCTAATCTCTATCGATACCAATATTCTAGAAAAGGTGACAAAATCACACATACACACCCATAATGATGGGATAGACACATATGACTGCATTCAAACCTTAACTCAAATAAGCTAAAGAGTAGGACTAGTAGTCTTTACCAAAAGTCGTAAACTAGCAAGGGCGACAAACCACATATACACATCCATAATGATGGAATAGACATACATGATTGCATTCAATTCCCTCACTCGAGTAAAACCAAGGGTTAGGACTAAGTGTAATATAGGGTATGGATCTTCTAATCCTTTCACCAAAAAGTAATAAACCAACAAGGCAGACAAAATCATACATACATGGCCGTAAAGACGGAATAGACACATGTGATTGCTCGCATCCTCATTTGAATAAAACCTAAGGGTTAGGGATTAGGAAAGGGAAATAATTGTTGTTAAATAAAAATCTACAAAAAAATAGATTAAGTCCAAACAAATAAAGTACACAGTTGCTATATACTTTCCCGACCATTCCCATGATAAAGACACAGAAATATATACACAAACATCTTGATCATAGATCCACAAAAATAACTTTAGTTGGCGTTCCCGTAACGGTCAACTTCCCAATCATCCATACTATACATACTTTTATAAAAGCAAGTGGCGATATCTACCACTTTATACAAAACTTTACATCATTGATTTATAACACGTATCAACGAATAATCGATTCTTTAAATAATAATCATCGGTTTAAGCTTTAACGAACCGACTATCTCCAAAATTTCCTCCTCTTTTTTGCAGCGATTTTCTAATTTTTCGTTTTTTTTCAACATAAATGATACACTACTAATCTCGGTGTAATTTCACCATCTTCACAATCATAATAACTCCGGATAATTTCTTCCATAATTTTACGTACTCGGATATACCAATAATTGTGAAAGTAGTAAAAATACATGAGTTTAACTACTTTTACATTCCCAATTCCAATGTGAAATTTCCTAACCATACCAGAGATAGAAAATGACACAAGACACAGGAAATATATATTTACACTAAAGCAACTAGCAACTAAAAAATAGACTTAATCTAACAGGGTAGGCTAAGGTGTAACGAAACAAACATTGGTGTGAAAAAGACAGTAATGGCTCAACAGGTTTTTCTAGGGGAATCTTATACATAAAATTAGAGTAAACAAATGGTTTATACGGTGGTTAACTAACCGGTGTGGTTAGTTAATAACACAACATATATAGGAGTTTTGGGTGTAATCCTAGAAATTTACCAGTTTAAATAAGTTACTCCATCTAAATCCATAGTACTCATTATTGTGGTCTCAAATAGATATACCAAGCCAAGTTTTAAAGTCTACAACATCACCGGCACACTCATATTTTTGTGAGATTTTGGGTAAATATTTGGAAACGGATAAGTCTGAATCCTCACAGTATTTAATAAGGGTTATCTGTGCAGGTTATGTAACCAGTAATTTCACAAACGTATGCTTGAAAAATTTTAAATTTAAGCATATTAATGTCAAAAATTAGGACAAGTAGCGTTCTAATTCTCATCCCCTACTTAAATTATACAACGTCCTCGTTGTATAAAAATAACAGTTAAAAACAAGAATTAAAAGAATTAGAACGAGAAACTCCCCAGATATTTGCTCGGTATGATTCTCCATGTGAGTATATGAGCAAGAATGTGTGTTGTAATTGTGTCTGAATTCCAGCATGACTACAACACACAAAGGATTCTAGATTATGGATACTTTACCAACGTTGTCGATTTCTTTCCAGCATGCAATCTTATCTCTTGTATTCTACGGTTAATAAAAAATTAAAACTAAAAATTATACAGGAAGTCAATACGACGTATCCCAAAACCAGGATACGCCATATTGAAACCTGCAGAAAGTATCTGAATACAGGTCAGTCTGCCAAATACGCAGTATCATATAATGAACACGATGTATAGATAGAACTGACAATAATGTTTTAAATGTAGAAAAATAAAAGGACTGATAACGTCCAGACATTCAATACATCGTATGGTATAGAGCGGATACGCTGTATAGATGTCTGGAAAGTCAGACTCGATAAAACAAATTAAAAAACAGTCTGGGTTATCTCCCAGGAAGCACTTTTCTTTATAGTGAAGTCTTTAAGTTAGACTTTTCTTCAGGCTCCTTTACTCCTTGGTACGTGTCACAGTCCACCCTTCATCCTTTTTTTGAAAAATCTCTTGGTAGATGTGAGACGCACTGTATTAATTTCTCGTCCAAGCATTGCATTCGCTTGTGTTTATAGCATTGTACTCTTTGTCAGGTCCTAGCGAATACTTTATAACTTCAAACTTCTCGGCCTTGCACACCCTTTCATTGAGTTGCTTATCTTTTACATTGTCAGAGTGGGGTGCATTGTTTAGAACAATATCGTTAACCTTGATAATGTTTCCCCCACGGTATTTTTGGTTGCGTTCGTTCCATTCTTCAATTTCATAACTGTTATCTTTTTCTTGAGCATCCAAATAAGGTTTGAAAAATGAGTCATCATCGGTGTTACGAGGGTTTCCATAATTAGATTCCTTCAGTACTTCGTCGCTTGATTCGGATTCATCCATTAGTTCATTATTTCCTTCTTCATTTAACCAATAATGCCATAATGCTCTTTTAGTCGTTCTATCCGCACTTT
Organism: Tanacetum coccineum; assembly: GCA_026074375.1. Lineage (NCBI taxonomy): Eukaryota > Viridiplantae > Streptophyta > Magnoliopsida > Asterales > Asteraceae > Tanacetum > Tanacetum coccineum. The sequence continues at coordinate 24,236 of BQNB010025289.1, forward strand.
TGTGATCTTTGCACTTTGAATTCAACCAGATTATGAATTCCGAGTAGTCATCCCCTTCGTCATCCCTTATTACATCATATTTCCCAGCACGGGATAGGGGATAGTACTTACAGAAAAATCTCCCTACTACCTCACTCCAGGTGGTGATTTTGTCACTCCTTCATTTATCCACCACTTTCGTGCAGCACCAGTAAGTGAGAAGGGAAAAACATACACGCGTAGTCGATCGGTGTCCATATCGGGAGTTTTAATTAAATTGATTATTTTAAGAACTTTAGCAATGTGGTCAACCACGTCTTCTTCTTTTGTTCCGTCGTAAGCATTATTACGTAATTCCTTTAAGAGCTCCTTGCTAAGTTCAATTTTCACATTATTGTCGATCTTTGATTTAGCAAGACTTGATTCAGCTTGAGCTTTTTCCATGCATTCCCTCAAGATTAGTTTTGTCATAACTCCCGTCATTGCCTCTTCAATCAATTTTTTGTGATTAACACGGTCTGTAACAAAGGAAAAAATATCAGTAGGATTCGCTCGGAAGAAAGGTAATACAAAAAATGAAGCACGGAAATCGAATACGAAGAATATGTTTTTGTAGTTATATCAGATGATCGATACGTTGTATTCAATTTATCTTAATACGCCGTATAGATCTGTTGAATGAATACGCTATATTGGTTAAAAAAGTTAGATAAGCCGTATTCAGTTTATTTGAATACGCCATATCAAGTTATCGACCCGAACAGTGTAGAGAAAACAATAAACCAAACAAAACAATCACGCAAACAAAACAAACAAATACACAAGAAAATAGTAATAAACAAATATACATAATTTTACACTAATTTAAATTACACTAATTCTAGGGGTTAAGTTAATCGAGGGTTAAATTAATCTAAGGTTAAAACCAAAATATTAAATAAAAGTAAAGATTAAACAACTTCACTCCCCGATAGCGGATCTAAAAACTTGATTGTGTCTTGTGTAGGTATTTATTTTAGTTATCAAGTTTTACATTCATATTTTCCCGACTTTACCTAAAAACAACACTCTAACGGGCAGTGTACCCAATTAGATGTAGCTTCGTTGGTAAGTAGGGTGTCGATCACTAAGAGTAAGAGCGTTAATCTTATAGTTCTATTAATATTATGGTTAACTAAATTAAGTTAATTTAAACTATGTTAATTCTAATCTATGTTAAACCTATGCTAAACCTAATTCTAACTGATAAAGGGGGGTTTTCAGTTTGAGAGACTAGCACAGGTTTGGTGGTGACTTAAATCAATTTAAAACACAATAACACACACAAGCAGATTATCAAAAGATTGAAGAGCAGTCTAGCCAATTATAAAAATATTGTATTAACCATGATTAATCCAATTAAAATGCAGGTTTGTTTATTTTAGTGCAATGAGTGCTTATCTCGAGGCGGCATATCATTTCAAGATTTAGGCGGTACTTCTTCCTAAAACCTAGACACGTAGAACTCGTATTTAGGTTTTCTATTTATAGTGTCTGGAATATGATCAAGCACACCAAAAACTCGTATTTAGGTTTTCTATTTATAGTGTCAGGAATTCCTTTGATACACTATATTGGTTGAGGTCAATACAACGTATTAGCGGTTTCTTGGAGTAGGGACCACGTTCAATATCTTCCCGAATATTTAATTACTATATCTTGGATACGGTGTATTAGAGATCCTGGACACGACGTATAGGTCTTCGTGGTTTCTTGTGAAGTGTAGGCACATATACGCCGTATCTTCCGAGATGGATACGACGTATTGGTTATCAGAACAGTATTCTTCAGATTTCTTCATTTAAGCTCTAGAATGCGTGCCTTTTTGCTAATCTTCACAAAGTACTCAATAATTACTAAAAATCTCAAATATAAATGATTAAGTGCCAATTCTTGCAATAATTATATAAAATGGGTAAGAAACATGGGATAAATGATGCTATCAAAGTGATGTTATTTGATGTCATTACAGGTCATTTTACGTCAATAAACTAAAAACTATTTACTTTGAACGTTTACGTGTTTACTTTTAATTATAACCATTAAGTTAAATCGCATAAACTATAAATCAACTTTAAACATAAACTGGCATCAAACAAATATAAATTTACATCAAATACATGTTCTATGATTTTTAGGAACATAATTTATAATTATTCATTTACATTTACGATTTTTTGACGTAAAACGCTTACGTTTTGCATTTTGGCGTTTGCATGCTTGCACAACGTACCCAATAACCCCACTATACTCATTTATACACTATAAAACTTTATATACATTCAAAATTCAAATAATTATCCCTTTCTAGTCTTGTACTATAACAACCTAAGAAATTTCATCAACCTATTTTACTATGATCACAATTGTACGGGGAAATTTTTCGCTTTATTACATAACTTGCATTGTCAATATCTCAGTATGTTATGTAACTTACATAACTAAAGTAGACGAGCTCACACAACCTATCTATGGCCATCCTGTCTTCATATATGTCAAGCAAACATCACAATATGTCAAGTCAATATCATCATATCCTTATTACAAAGTACATTATTCCTATAATGTACCATTCGCAACGTTATATCAAAACGGGCTTTAAACCGTTATCGTATACCTCTAAACCCTAAATTCCATGAAAGATTAATATCTAAAGTGAATATACAAGCTACTAAAGCATATATACAAGTAATATAACATCTCATTTGAAATATAAACTCCCTCTAAGTCAAGTACAAGTCTTATAAAGCACAATGTACAAATCATGAAGCATGAACTCCAAAATAGCCGTTTTACCTCTGTTTTCATTCTAATTTCTTCACCACCACTTATGTACAAGCTACTACACTCAATATACAATGTGTAAACCCTAATTATTCTATTCATAAACTTTCATACATCTTTTTGCACTCAAAACCCTAATTCAAAAGTCAGAAACCCTAACCCGAGCTAAATACTACACAATGACCCGTTTCTTCATTATAATCCATTTTAAACCTTAACCAACACTCAAATAAGTTGCAATAACTTATTTTACAATCATATCAATCCTTATCAATCATTATTACATCATTACTTCATCATCTATTTTCATTTGTACGTAAAACGAATCCGAGAAACCCTAATGTACCTTAATTGTTGTCACTAAATGTAACATTGACCCTTTACTCATTTTTTGACCATCTCACCTCAGTAAGCACTAAGAGTCATTGTAAACCATAAAATGAGTGTTACAAACCTTTATCCACATAATCCAATCCTTGCTTCAACAATGTACAGAAATTAACAAAGCTAGAAACCCTAAAATCCTATATGAACCCTAATCCAACGCTACGGCTTATTATTCCATTTCAACCCATTTTAACTTAAACCAACTATCAAATATCATTAATAATTTATATTACATTGCTCAAGATCAGTAATCCATCACCCTTGATCATTTATACACAAAATACAAGCCAAGAAAGCCAAAGAAACCCTAAACAGGCCCTAGTTAAACCTGTGACCCCATTTCTTCAATTCTAACCCATTTTAACCCAAACCAATTGTTAATCTTTGCTAATCCTTCCTATATCAGACCTTGGCTACATATATTAGCTCTCCTTAATAAAGTACACATGAAATAAAAGCTTGAAAACTTATGAAAACCATGTCGAGTTCAAAACAGACCCGCACCTCATTTTTGGCTTCTTTAAACCATTTTAGCCCTAACCATGTGCAAGGCACTTGCATAAACTCCTTCTAGAATCCCCCAAGCAGCTTATTCACCTACTTAGACCATCAAATGGTCAAATATGAGAGCACATGGCCTCTCTTTTGGCTTACTTCAGCCGTGGCAGCAAGAAAGGCAACCAACTCATCAAAGCTAGTTCATAGACCTTCCATACTTTATCTTCTAGCTTATACACATCATACCCTAGCTCTTCTATGTGTCAAGATCAGATTATAAGCTTTGCTTGCTCACCACTCTTGAAAATGGGTATAAATAGGGCCCTAACTCCTTCATTCCAATTTGCACCACATCTCTTCTTTCTCAAACCCATAAGGCACCAATAATTTGCTCCCATATGATCCTAGGATCATTAAAGAAGTTCAAGAAGTGAAGCCCTGAAGAATTGAAGCCCCAGAGTAAAGATACAAGGTGTACGAGTGGAAATACTACCCGAAACGACCCATTTCCACCATTTTTGATCATTGAAGCTCAAACCCAACATCTGGATGTTCTACTTCGGCTCCTACACGTTTATAATGTTCATATGATCCTAAATATACTCTTGTTAAAGTTTCATAACTCAATTCATGCTCATTTTCCATTTTGATCCAAAACCGTACACCCGAAACCCTAATTTCGCGTTTTTCTTAAAACTAAATATTATAATGATTAAATATTGTTATAATCTATCCTATCATGCTTAACTAATGTTAAAATAACCACTTTATTGATTAATGAAGGAATTTGAACTTAAAACCCGCGCGTTTACGTTTTGAAACCCTAATTTGACCCGTTTTGCTTCCTAGCTTAACGAATCGTTATTTTTTTTAAAACTTGTGTTGCATTAAACCTTTCATATTTAGTTTATTATAACTTATAAATGTCTATTGAAATGTTAAACTAAGCTTGCATGGCAATTTGGACATGTTTTGTAATTATAATCCATGCAAGGGGTATATATCGTAACTTTCGGAAACTTATAACTAAAAGGACTAAAAGTGTTATTTTATCAAAGTTATAACTATAGGGGTCTATTATGTCACTTTTCAAAGTCCAAGGTTTACTTGGTATATCTTTCAAAGTTGAAGGACCAAAGTCGTAAAAATGCAAACCCTAGGGGTCTACTTGCAATTTTCCAAACCCCAGGGTCTAAAATGTAACATTTTGAAAAAGTATAAAAACACATTCAAAACATTACCAGACATAACTTTAATTAACGCTTGACGTGCTTAAAAATTTCCATATATTGAATAAAAACCGCTTTTAAACCGATCATCCGGAAGCTATATTGTACCACAATACTAGGGAGCTTCATATTAAGAGGTTTCATCTTGGTATTACGTTCTGACTGAGTTGTTGGGTTTACGATTTAAAGTGCCCTAGCTCCTCAAACGTTTACTGAATGACTTCTGAATTATGATGGCCCGAACAGTGATACAATAATTCCAAACTCCCAATCAACTCATAATCTAAAATAAAGTTCTAGTGTACAATCTTCCTAAGACTCAACTATTTACTCAGGTTGCGTGACTGGCTTGTTTACTATCATTTTACTTATAATCAACCTTACTGGTTAAGATTATGATTAAGGTCGTCGGCTTTTATTTCAAAATATTTATTTTACTCTCCTATCAGGTGAGTTCATAGCCTCGCTTTTCAATCTTTTGAATGTTTTATAAACCCGCGAGGGGGATACATGCTTGTTACAAACTCTTTTACTTACTCGTTTATCTTATAACAATGTGATTACTTTTCAAAGACTTAATGAATTCATAACCTCATATTTCAATCTTTTGAATACTTTATAAACCTGTGATACCTGATATAAACCATGAATGCATGTGCTTAAAGTGTTTTTTCTAATGTATGCTATCCAGGATATATTATTGCCTAAGTTGCTTCAGTGCCTTATTTCCGTATCTTGAATCATTAATTACTTGCATTGCGATGTGAACGGAGAAATATATGAATGATCTTTGAGGGTGACGCTCCCCGTTTGTAATCCCTTGATTGGGGTTAGCCAAATGCACTATATTTGTCACCCTAATAGGTAACCTGGCAGTTATCTTTTACACAGGGGACATCTCTCCATAACCAATATCATACGGTGATTTCCCTGTAAAGTTTATTGATGTCATGAGCTTAGGTTACAATTAATAAATGTTACCCTGATTTTCTTGATAATTGTTTTCGTTGCATTTATTACCATTATAATGATTTGCATTCAACCATTAATATCAACTGGTTTTCCCATGATAATATGTTCTATTTAATAATATGTTCTCATGATAATTATTCCCTAGTAATTGCTAATATTTCCATTATAACTTGTATTCAAACTGCTTATCAAAATATGAATTTCACTCATCCTTGTGTTGACCGTTTAGCATGTTTATATCAGGTAATTGAGAAGTTGCGGTCGGAGTGGCATTGGACTCGAAGGTGGCTGTGAAAACTGTTTTCATTCAACCATATGTTTTAAATTTTGGGACTCTGCATTTGGTTTAAAAAACTCTGATTATAATGAATGATAACTAAAATTTTTCCAACATCGTCTCCTTTTTTAAAGTTGTTTTCTATGATTATGATTGTTGTATCCATGAAGTTCACTTACCCCAGATTAGCTTCCGTTGCTATATTGTAAAAAAATAGGGGTGTTTCAGTGGGGAAATTGGTATCAGCGCCATGGTTATAGAGAACCCAGGTTCAACTTAAATATAAACCACATTTCATTTTTCACGCATCAAAGTCCTCCGTGCCACTACATTACGGAACAAGTATGTAAATATACATATCTATTATAACATTACATAATTACTTATGTTATTTTCAAACTAGGTTGTTAATTAGAACGATGTCTTCTCCCCAACCACTTTACTTACCCGATATTGAGGATGCTTTTCCTCTTGAATATTTTAACTATATTTGTTCTCATGGATTATTTCCCAAGGCTTCAGCGGGATAGCAGTTCTTTTAACTCTTCGGAAAACTCTACAGATAATATGATCCCACTAGTATTCTCATCTTTCTACAATAATCCTTGTTTGAAGGACGTACAAGCATTTTTATTCTAAGGAATCCTAAACCACCTATTTTTATCACAGATCATATTGCTTCACCAGCTATTTTGACTCCATATCGATATTACCACCATCACTACTATTTTAATCATCGATATTTTCTTTGTTCTGAAGAAACTATTACACCTATGAAGCAAATCCGTTCCCCATCCCTCTTCCTCAAACAGTACTATTATTTAATTCATCTTGAAATCAAACTTGTAATTTGGTATCACATCTTACTTATTTTATACTCCTTATACTTCTACCCCTCCTCAGGTATTTGAAATAGGAAAATGTTCAGATAAGATGTATCTGAAACATCATAAGAAACAAGTCGAAGATATCTTGAATTATTTAGATGAACTCTATCTTCACCGCATTGAGAGAATGGAAGAAGGACGTATAAATGGTAACGAACTAAAGACCGAACTCAAGAAAATCCGTACTCAGATTATCAAACTTCAAAAGAAGCAGTTAGGGCAAAAGGATAAGATTGCCTTTGCTCACTACAGAATTTCTGATCTTGAACGGATCATTGAGAAAACCCAAGCTTATCACCAAACAAATGAGGAAGATCTTTAGGATGTCATCTACCAGCTCAAAATCATCAACTCTTAAACTAGTTATAACTTTATCCTAAGCCACGGGATGTGTGGTATAAATAAAAATGCTTGTCAAATCTTGACTATGTACAGTAAGAAGGCAAGTTATTTATAAAGGCAATCCCGTTTCGTATCTTATTGTTTCCAACTTATCGCTCTTTCATCATCATTTCCACCAATTGCATCATTATCTTCGTCTTCATGAATCATACCATAACCCCTAAGTGCTTAAAATTCAAAAATAAGCATTTCTCTTTAAGCATTTTAAGCATCACATTTTCTTTTAAGTATTACCTTTCAAAACTTGTGATGTCATTCTTACTACGCGTTATCTTGTGTTGATAGAATGCCTCCCAAAAGGACGTCAACATCTGAAACACCAGCCATAACTTTAGCTGCCATCCGGCAACTAATTAATGATGGCATTTCCTCAGCTCTGAAAGCACAAGCTGCATCAATGGTAAGTGCTAGTAATCCTAATAAGAACACCGGGACAAGCGGAACTCCAGTAGCAAGAAAAGGAATCAACAATCACAAAAGAAAGTTTGAAGATAGAGGAAACACCACCAACAACAACAACTATCCCAAACACAACAACAATAACCACTCCAACAATCGCAATAACAACAACTACCAAGACAACAACAACAAAAACAACCATAACAATGATTACCACCAGCAGCATCATAGAAGACAAGAAACTATTAGGACTTATCCTGCCAAAAAATATCATGGAAACCTCCCTTTGTGTACAAGATGCACCCTGCATCACACAGGAGTTTGCACTGTCAAGTGTCAGATTTGCAACAAGGTGGGTCATCGGACCAGGAACTGCAGAAGCAAAGGACCAGCCACGGGAAGCAACCTGCTATCAGTGTCTGTAACTTGTCATGCCTGTGGAGAGAAAGGGCATTACAAAAGTCAGTGCTCATCAAAAACAGACAACGGTACTTCTCACGTTTCTAAGAAAAGCTTATGTGACGAATCCCTCATCATTCCAAAGAAAGAAATTTGGCTTGATGATAAACTTAACTATATGGAAGAATCAGTGGAGATTATGGATCGAGAAATCAAGCAACTAAGACGAAGATGCATCCCTATAGTCAAAGTAAGATGGAACTCTGAATTTACATGGGAACGTGAAGATCAAATTCGTGCTAAATATCCACATCTATTTTCCAACATCACTCAATCTCTCAACTAAATCTCGAGACATGTAACATAAGTATCAACTCTTTTTCATATGTAAAGTTCGTATGTAAAGTTATCCATGAAATAAAAGTAATAATTCCGTTACATCTTGTTATCTGGTGGTATCAAAACTCGACATTATTTGTCAATTCTATCATGTTCAAACTCTGAATACTCTCCTCATATTTGCAACATAAATTTTCATCCTCGATTATATGGGCGTCAGTACAATCAACATCTCAATATTATCTAACCATTCATGATCATATCATTTTCTACACATTACCATATCATGTTTTTATGCTTAGGTAAGACGATTTATGATCATCTTATTGAAATGAATTAGAATGCTTCTTCATTTGGATAAGGAAAATTATAAAATCTCTGAAACTATGAATTTAATCCATTTCAGTACAAGGAGTTGACACGCTTCTTTTTTGTATAGTGACTAATTATAATTATGTGGCTTAAGTATATAACATATGTACAAATAAGTTTCTTTCAATCCGTTTGTACAAACAATCCCTATCATTATCATGTTTACCTTCATTACCTTCATCATTGTTCCATTTTAAATCTGTATCTCACGTGGATTAGCAACTTTTACAATTCATACTCATTCACTTGACATCACTCATTCCCATGATCTCCGTATTCTAAATTCTCTGTTATATTCCTGCAACCTAATAACAAGGAAACTCACTAGAAATATATACATGTCAAATGATTTCTCAATCACACTAGGTCATGAAGATTTTGACAAAGACTTGTGATAGATTATCTATTCCGATTTGTTGACTTTTTTACAGGTTATTGAATTACGATTCTTTACGATCTCAGTAGCACGCAGAAGCATGGGTAGGCCCATTATATCCCATAGGTTTCATAAATCAAAGTATTCCCTCCACCCAGGTTTTATCCAAGAACTGGAGAAAATTCTATTATCTGTCATTAAAGGTCGTGGGTGGTTCTTGAAAATAAGTAAACGTTTTGTGAATAGGAGGTAATTATAATTATGGTGCGCAACATATTATAATTGCATCACAAAAGTGGATTGTGACTTGATTAGCCTAACTTAAATTCATTCAATTCAACTTTAAATTAAATCTTGGGACGAGATTTCCTTGTAAGGGGGCTGGAGGAATATAACAACCCAAGAAAAAAATTTTTCATCAACCTATTTAATATTATCATACTTATACGGAGGAAATTTTTCCGCTTTATTACATTATGAATTGGTCAATATTCAGTATGTCATAACTAAAGTAGACAAGCTCACGCTACAAACTATCTATGGCATTCGTCTTCATTATATGGCTCAAGCAAACATCACAATTGTCAACGTCATATCATCATATCCTTATTACAAAGTACATTATTCCATAATGTATCATTCGCAACGTTATATTTAAAAAACGGGCTTTAAAACGTTTCATCTATGCCTCTTAAACCCTAAATTCCATGTCATGATTGGTGTGTAGTCAAATTTATAGACTTATAGTATTAAATCTCGTCAAGAATTCTTTCTAATATACTTCTCAACCTAAGAGGAAATTAAGTATAAATCTCACAAAGAAAAACACAACTTCGTATATTTTATCGGGAAGTATAGTTACAACTCGGGTCGTTGTTCCAACGGAAAATCGTGATTGAGAATTAAGAATGAATTCGGATTTCAAGTTTAGAATAGTAAAGGATATTTGATTTGTTGATTACACTACAAATGTAATAGCAAGAATTGAAAAACAATTAACTAGTACGAAATTTAAATGCACAAATCGAATTAAAAGCGAGCTAAAACTGAAATTTAAAAACTAAAGCACGACTTTTAACAAAATTAATACCTAAAAATCACAAATTTAAAATGAAAATTTTAGGAAAAATAATTGGAATTTTTTATGTATTTTTGAATTTTTTATGATTTTCTAAAATTTAATGAATTATCAAAAATAAACTTTTTCTAAAAATTAACACTAAAATTTTTCTTTTATTTTTCAAAAATACTAGATTTAAAATGAAAATTAATGCAAAAAGAATTTTAATTTTTCAACTATTTTTCTATTTTTTATGATTTATTTAAGAAAAAGTAATCTCTAAAGTCTATTTAAATTTCTAGAAAATACAAATTTAATTGGAAAAATATGGAAAAATGATTTTTAGAAACTACAAAGGTGCAGAAAGTTATAAAAAATAAAAGCCCTAATTTCTACTTTTTATTTTTTCAACTAATTGGATTTATTAAAAATCTACCCTAATTACTAATAATACTATTAATAATAAAAAGGAAAATTAAAAGAAAATAGGAAAGACAGGGTAGGAAGGGTAAGAAAGGAAAGAACAGGGTAGGCGGGCGAACTTTGTAAAATTTACACTAAAGAGAAAACGGGTAACCCTATACTTTGATAAAAGTACGAAATAAACCCTACGAATTTGACTTATTTTGCTTATTGAAAAAGTGGTTTTCAGAAAAAACTTAAAACATGAAAGTTATAGAACAGCTTATTCCTAACAACTTTAATGAAAGCACTTCCAACTTTAGACCAAAGAATAAGCTGAAAAATAAGCAATAAGTTTCTGTCACAGAAAGTAGTTATTTGAGGACTTTTTAGGATTTTTGCTTATAAAGAGCTTAAAACTTGATGAAAGCTAAAACTAAAAGAGGATCTATGTAGCTTAAGATGTATGCTAAAGTTATCTAAACAAAAATTAGTTAAGCTTTAACAAAAATTTTAAGAAAATTAACCTGCAAATGTGCAAGTTTAGGATTCAAACTATTTTGAGCTTTTCAAATAAGCTAAAATGCTTATTAATGGACCTTAGGTGCTGAAATTTTGGGAATAAGCTAAGCTATCTTACTCTAATCAACCTAGGTAAAAGGTTTTGTAAAACTCTAAAAGGAAATGAGAAATTTCAAAGAGGGAAATGGCAAATATTATGCTGATATGAAATAGGCTTTGCTGATGCACTTTGCAACTGATGCAATGTGCAAGCTACTCAAAGACAAGCTAAACTTTGAAGCCTACTCTTTCACTTAATGAATCTAAAACAGCACAACACAACCTTAACTCTAAAATGCTTTTTAAAATCTTAAAATCTAAAACCTACACAGTGTTAAAATGTGCCCTGGTGCTGGCTATCAAATTTTGAACTGAAAACTTTGTTATTTTGAACACTAACTCTAAAATCCTGCTTAAAACTTATTAACTATAGAAAACTCAAATGTTTAACATGAATTGAAAGTTTATTGTTGACTTTAGGAGTCAAAAACAACATAATCCAAACACTCCTTTATTTAACTGTCAAAGCCTATAGTAAGCTTAAAGTCTATTTTAACACTAACTCAGCTAAATCTTTATATCTACTTTCTCTAAAAATCAACTACTTAAGCTATTGAATCATTAACACTTACAGCTTATTATAAGCAAAAAGCCACTTTCTCTCTTAGTGCTTATTATACTACTTTTTATAACAGATTTTAACAAAATGAAAACTAAGATGAATTCTACTTCCAAGGTTTACAGCAAATGCTTATTAAAACTATCTCAACAAATTTAAGAAGAATTAGGCACAAAATAAGACAATAAGCTAATTTTGAATTAAGCTAAGAATTTGCCAAAATGAAATATAGAAAAGAGAACCTGAATGTGAAGATTCTTCTTCACCTAGACATCCAAGTGAAGAGTCTAGGTGATCCTATTGGCACCTTGCCTCTAAACCACAGCTTAAAACTCAATAAGCTGAAATTTGAGCTTATTAGCTCTTTGCTTCCCAAAATGAACTCAAATGTTTTCAAGTGATCATGTTTTTAATGTGAATAGGTAAAAATAAGTAAATGAAACCTTAATGAACAAAGTTTGACTAATGTTGAGCTTATGAGAATCAATAAGCTCACACTAGCTTATTTAGAGCTTATAGATCAAAAACGTATTGGAATTGAAATTAAAGAACACAAACACTTTTAAAGTAGATTGATATTACTAGAATTGATAAGTACAAGTTACAAAGGAAGAGTATAAGAGTACAAGAGCTTAATTGCTTAAAGTAAGGTTTAAATTGCTTAACAATGAAAATTACAAAGTAAAAACTTAAAACAAAAAAAATTAACCACAGAAAAATGAAGTCCTAAGCTGCTATTTATAGAGAAGAGGTGAAGAGAGGGAAGGCTTTCTAGAATGGTCTCTTCAATCTCAGCCGTTTGATCATTTGAAGGTGAATTTAAGCCGTTTGATGGGGTGATGAGGTGTTATGGCCAATAGGGGCTTGCCACGTGTTGGCTTGTGAGTGGGGAGAGTGTATGAACGAAATTTATAAGAGAAAAGGAGCGGGGTGAGGGTAAATTAGGATTTGGGTTTGTTGGAATTTTGGGCGGGAAAATCAGTTGGGAGGTTATTGGGTTGTTATTCTGTTGCGTTTTAGCCGGGTTTTAATTTGAAAGTTTGGGTAATTGACACAACTCGTCCTTGTGGTTGGCTCCGCCCTTTTCTAGTTATAAAGGAGATTCTGAAATTGCAAATTCAGTCCTTGTGTCTTTCTTTCTCTTTTTCTTCTTACAAAACATCTTTCAACACTTGGCAAACTTGGTCCTTGATACTTCTAACTTCAAAGTAAGCCCTTTAAACTTTGAATACTTGACAACTTTGGCCCTTTGACTTTATCTTGGGTCTTTGACTTCTTTGTTTCTTTCTTTGACTGAGTTTGACTGTGTCGGGCTGATCCGGCTGTGATTTCTGGCTGATTTCTTTGTCTTGCTCTTGACTCTTTGTCTTTTTCCCGTTTCTTGTCGGTTTTTGATCGTTTTTGCTTCTTTTTGTCTTTTCAATCCTTTCCTGCACAATTGGACACAAAAGCACACATTTTCTATTCTTTTGGCATTTTATTGGCTTTTATTTGGCAAAATCCCGGGTAAATTAGTATACAATTAAGCAAATATCAAAATTCCCCAAACTAAAGGATTGCCGTGTCCTCACGCAATGTTATGAAGTGTACACTTTGTAAACTAAGAAGTTTCCAAAATGCCCTTGTTTAGAACCTTTTATGAATTAGAATTGGGGCTATGAATAACGTTTGGTTATTAATGAAGAACATCTTGTTGAATATCTTTGTTCTTATTCCGCTTTGTTTTTATAACTTATGAACATTGATATTATCCTAGATAAATGTCTAAACAGCCTGAGCTTAAATGATCTAATGGTTATATAGGTTTTCATAATTGGTATCAGAGCCACGTGGCTCTCGATCTATGATCTAACAAGGTTCCTGAAGAAGATCTAAACCCTAATTTTCATGATGGTTCATTCTTGATAAAAGGGTTTAGGATTTAGAAGTGTTGTTGATCCGAATGTTCATAAAGTGAAACAGTTCTGTGATCGTGATATACAAGGTTGTATTGAAGTGCTAATGACGATCATAAGAAAGTCCTTGGAGCAACAAAAGATTTGATGTCTTCTTTATACAAGTGATTGAATAATCGATGATGTTAGGGTTTTATTAACAAACCCTAGCAATGATTAATTCTAAGACAAATCAGATCATCGATATAAAGAATAAAGAAAGATTGGGAACTGAATAATGGTGTATGTTTCGTGAACAAGGAATATTACTTCTGCTGATAACAGAAGTACACGTTTGGGCTCAAAGTTGTTACAACTGTTCGAACAAAGAAGGTTAGCATTATACGTTTTTAATATTGATCCGTTGTTAAGGAATGAAGTTTATACAGCTTGGGCTTTAAGTATATACACATAATGGCTTGTGTAAATTGATGTTGTTATAATAATGAAGTGTATTTGTAACTTCATATTGCCAAGATAGTTTAGTGTTGTTCGATGACAGTTTGTGCTACTGTTGTTTCTTACTACTGTTTGGAAAAGAATTTTAATACTGCTCTTTGAGACACGTGAATGGTGAATATAGTGAATATACTATTTGTTGGTACAAGGAATGGTATGGTGAATATAGTACTGCTCTTTACTGCTTGGTTTCACATGGATAATAAAGATACTGTTGGTACTATTCGCACAAGAAAGGCAAAAGAAGTAAGTTAAAACTGTTGTACATTGATTTGTAATACACGTATTTGTTACTCCTACTATTTGGGCTCAGAGGTTTGTGATTGGGCCTAAATGAATTTTAATGCTGCAAGTATGTGTTGCTATTGTGTTTGAAGAAACAGTTTTAATTAATACTGTTCGAGTGAAGAAGGTTTCTACTGTTCAAGCATTCATGGTTAATACTGTTGGTTTGAATTTTAATACTGACAGAGTCATCTGACAAAGCAGTTTGTACTGCTACTTATGTCCGATATCGAACAAACGTGCTTTTTAGATCTTAGACAATGAAGGATCTCGGGCAGAGGCATTTTGGTTTTGTTTTTACACACACGAGTTTAGAGTTTTGAATTTGTTACACACACAGGTTCAAGAGGTATTTGAGATTTGGTTTTAATATTCTTAACATATTATAAAGGCTCATATTTTATTTGATTAATTGGTTACGAAGATGATTATTTATCATTTATTTGAAGTTGAAGTGAAGTTTCATAAGTTTGTGTTCTTATCATATCTTAAAGTGGGTGTTACACTTTGAAGATAACTTGTTTGTACGTTCATGTTGTGACGAAGAATTAACGAATCTAGCAAAGGTATGTGATCTAACTTATGGTGCTCAATGCTCACATTTGCTATCACTTTGGTTATGTGTCTCATAGAAGATGAGGATTATTGTCAAGAGATTGCGGTCTCCTTATACATCGGTTTTGGGTATACGTTCGAAGTCACGTGGATAGTGCAAGATATAAGACACAAGTTTGGGTTGTTCTACTTCAGTATCAAATTGGTAATACTTAGTTTTCTTCATCAATAATCATTACATAGAGCCTACATTCAAGAAATAGTTAACATATGGGTTTCAAGGGAAGCTTGTTGTCAAAATGTTTAACCATTTACATGTTCTACATGAGGTGAAGGTTTTTACTACTACTAGCCTTTATTACTACTGCTAGTGTAAGTTTCTATTGCTCAAGTTCATTTTTCTTAAGGTGCGTAATGGAGGGAAATTTGGGTCATTGGATTACTTGGATTAGAAGTGTAATATTGGTTCGTAGTTGTGAAGATCAAAGTTGCGTACTTTAGTCTCCTATTTGATATTGACAAAAAGGGGAAGAAGATTTGATGATTTGCAACTTGTAGATCCTTGGTAGCTTAAGGGGAAGTTTTTATTCGTATATTAACTTCAAGGGAAGTTCGTGCTTATTTGGTTTTGTCATTATCAACTAGGGGAAGACTGTTAGGAATTATATTTTGAGTTGATAAGACAAAACAATGAATGAAAAGGAAACAAGAGGGACTTAAATGACAATTCAAGAATTCTATAAGCTGGTGGAGAATATATAAAGATTCTTGAAGATAATTGTATTTGTTAGAAAGATTTACTTGTTTTCTTTATACTTATCCCTTGTAAACCTAATATCTCTAGTATATAAAGAGATATAGGTCATATAGTTTTATGTGTGTCAAGATGTAAAACATAGAAAAGTGTGTGTGTGTGTGTGTGTCTAGGCGTCAAATCCTCTAAGTGGACGCCTAGAATTTGTGTGTTTTAGCCTCAAGGATGTTTGATTCCTTGTTATAGTTTAGATAACACGTTCTAGAATTGATCATCTAGAATTGGGGATATGAAGAACGTTTGGTTATTAATGAAGAACATCTTGTTGAATATCTTTGTTCTTATTCCGCTTTGTTTTTATAACTTATGAACATTGATATTATCCTAGATAAAGGTCTAAACAACCTGAGCTTAAATGATCTAATGATTATATAGGTTTTGATAATTCCAATAAACTAGGTAACGATTTTATGATGTATAACAAGGCTTGCTTTATATGTGGAAGTTTTAATCATTTACAGATTAATTGTGATAACTATCAAAGAAAAGGCATAGTATCTAGAAATAATTACAGTAGGGTGGATGCCAAAACCACACACCCTAATGTACACAGGAATATGTCACCAAAAGTAGTTTTGTTAAAAACTGGCCTCACACCACTTAATACTGTTAGGCCTGTTAATACTGCTCACCCAAAGCCAGCAGTTTATAGTGCTAAATCAAAGTCACATTTTTCTAAACAAGCATAATCTACTACTCAAGGGCCATTTTATAAGCAAACAACATTAACTAGAAGATCTGTGCATACTGCAAAAAGACATTATTATAATGGAAGGCCTAGAGCTGTTAATACTGCTAGGTCTTATACATGACAAGTTAATGTTGTTAGGGTAAAAGGGGTAAATGCTATAAAGTCCTCAGCATATTAGGTTTGGAGACCTACCAAACCTAATGGTGCATCACTTTCTTTTAAAAGACACAACTACATTGATGCACGAGGCAGATCCAAGTCAGTAATGGCTTGGGTCCCCAAAGGAATCTAATTTCCTTATTCTTTATGTGCAGGGCAAGCCACAACATGATGATAAAGGATTTGTTGACAGTGGATGCTCAAGGCACATGACTGGGAACATAGCTTATCTCTCAGATTTCAAGGAATTTGATGGAGGTTATGTTGCATTTGGAGGAGGAGCATATGGTGGTAGAATTACTGGTAAAGGAACACTTAAGACTGATAATCTTGATTTTGAAGATGTATACTTTGTCAATGAGTTAAAATTCAATCTTTTTAGTGTCTCACAGATGTGTGATAAAAAGAACTATGTCCTTTTTACTGACACTGAATGTCTTGTCTTATCTCCAAATTTTAAGTTGTGATGAAAATCAGACACTTCTTAAAATTCCTAGAAAGGACAATATGTACAGTTTTGATATGAAGAACATTGTTCCTAAAGAGAGCTTGACTTGTCTCATTGCAAAGGCTACATTAGATGAATCAATGCTCTGGCATAGGAGGCTTGGTCATATTAATTTTAAAAACATAAATAAGCTTGTCAAGGATAATCTTGTAAGAGGATTGCCTACAAAATGTTTTGAAAATGACCAAACCAGTGTTGCTTGTCTTAAAGGAAAGCAACACAGAGCTTCTTGTAAGTCCAAAGTTCTGAATCCCATTACTAAGCCTTTGTTTATGCTACATATGAATTTGTTTGGTCCAACCTTTGTGAGTATCTTAATGCATAAGAAGTATTTCTTAGTAGTTACTGATGATTATAGTAGATTTACATGGGTTTTATTTTTAACAACTAAGGATGAAATCAGTGAGTTCCTTAAGAACTTTATCAAAGAAATAGAAAACCTAGTGGATAAGAAAGTAAAAATAATCAGAAGTGATAATGGGACAGAGTTTAAGAACAAATTTTAGATGATTTTTGTAGAGAAAAAGGTATTAAGAGAGAATATAGTATAGCTTGGACTCCTCAGCAAAATGGTGTAGCTGAGAGGAGGAATAGGACACTAATTGACTCTAAGTTACCTACCACATTTTGGGCTAAAGCAGTTTCTACTGCTTGCTATGTACAGAATAGGGTATTAGTAGTCAAGCCTCATAACAAGACACCTTATGAACTTTTTAGAGGTTTTAAACCAGCTCTAAGTTTTATGAGACCATTTGGTTGTCATGTTACTATTCTTAATACTTTAGACAGTTTAGGCAAGTTTGATGGAAAAAGTAATGAAGATTTCGTTGTTGGATATTCTTTAAGTAGTAAAGCTTTTAGGGTATACAACACTAAAACCAGGAGGGTAGAAGAAAACTTGCATATTGTTTTTAGAGATAACCTAGATAAAAGGGAATGGTCCACATTGGCTGTTTGATATTGAGTCTCTAACTCATTCTATGAACTAAGTAGCACCAGTTACTGCAGTTACAAATTTCTAATACTCCTGTAGGTACATCGAAGAAAATCAGTCAGATGTATTGTAATGCTAATTTGGAAAGATACTTCATATTTTGATTCTCCTAAAATGGATGTTGAAAATGGTGAACCAAAAACTGCTGATGATGCTCAAAAGCAAGTTGAAGATGGTCCAAATAATAAGAATGTTGAACTAGATAAGTTTGAAGATGATAACAGTACTAAAGATGTTAACGATGCTGGACAACATGTAAATACTACCAGTCCTGATGTTAATACTGGTAGTCTTAAACTTAATGTTGTTGGTCCATCAGTTAATACTGCTAGTTCAAATGAACAAGATAGCACTAAAGGTGAACCAGAAGTTGATTTGGGGAACATCACAAATTCCTGTATAGTTCCAACCACTCCCAATACAAGAAATCATAAAGATCACCCAATTGATAATGTGATTGGTGAAGTGAAGTCAACTGTTCAGACAAGAAGAATGACAAAACCTACTTCTGAACAAGGGTTTCTCAGTGATGTGTATGAACATAAAACACATGATACCCTGAATACTTGTTTATATGCTTGTTTCCTATCACACATTTAACCAAAAAGCATTGATAAAGCTTTATCTGATTCATACTGGGTGGAAGCAATGCAGAAAGAACATCTGCAATTCAAACTTCAATAGGTTTGGATACTTGTGGATTTGCCTAGTGGAAAGAGGGCCATTGGAACAAAATGGGTCTTCAGAAATAAGAAAGATGAAAGGGGCATTGTGATTAGGAACAAAGCAAGGTTAGTTGCACAGGGTCATAGAGAAGAAGAAGGTATTGATTAAAAAGAAGTATTTGCTCCTGTGGCAAGAATTGAGGCAATAAGATTGTTTTTGGCCTATGCGTCTTTTATGGGTTTTCTGTTATTTCAAATGGATGTAAAGAGTGCTTTCTTATATGGAACCATTAAGGAAGAAGTCTATGTTACTCAACCACCAGGATTTAAAGATCCGGACCATCCAGACAAAGTTTACAAGGTGGTCAAGGCACTTTATGGTTTGCATCAAGCACCAAGAGCATGGTATGAAACTTTGGCTAACTAT
Organism: Tanacetum coccineum; assembly: GCA_026074375.1. NCBI lineage: Eukaryota > Viridiplantae > Streptophyta > Magnoliopsida > Asterales > Asteraceae > Tanacetum > Tanacetum coccineum. The sequence goes on from BQNB010025289.1 coordinate 43,708, forward strand.
CTGTTAAGCAATGGGTTTAAATAAGGCAAGATAGATCAGACATTATTTATCAAGAAGCAAAAAGGGGATATTTTGCTTGTACAGGTCAATGTAGATGACATTATCTTTGGCTCTACAAAAAAGGAGTTATGTACTGGATAATAGAATCAAATGATGGATAAGTTTCAGATGAGTTCTATGGGAGAACTTACTTTCTTTCTAGGATTACAAGTACAACAGAAGGAAGATGGAATATTTATTAGTCAAGATAAATATGTAACTGAGATTTTGAAGAAATTCAACTCCTCTGATGTGAAGTCTGCTTCAACTCCTATTGATTTGGAAAAACCTTTGGTCAAGGATGGAGATGCTGATGATGTTGATGTACATCTTTATAGATCTATGATTGGGTCTTTGATGTATCTCACTGCGTCTAGGCAGATATCAGTTTGTAGTAGTGCAATGTGCTAGATTTCAAGTTACTCCAAAGACATCTTATCTCTTAGCAGTCAAGAAAATTTTTATATACTTGAAAGGCAAGCCAACTTTAAGCCTTTGGTATTCTAGGGATTCTTTATTTGAATTGGTTGCTTACACTGATAGTGACTATGTTGGAGCAACTCAAGATAGGAAGTCTACAACTGGAGGTTGTCAGTTTTTGGGAAACAGGTTGATATCTTCGTAGTGTAAGAATCAAACTGTGGTTGCCACTTCTACAACTAAAGCTGAATATGTGGTTGCTGCTAGTTGCTATAGACAAGTACTCTGGATTCAAAACCAATTGCTGGATTATGGGTACAATTTCATGAATACCGTCATTAATATTGACAATTACAGTACTATCTGCATTATTGAAAATCCTGTTCAACATTCTAAAACAAAACATATAGAGATTAGGCATCATTTTATAAGAGATGGCAATACTAAAAAGTTAATACAAATGGTTAAAATTCAAACTGATTATAGTGTTGCAGATCTTCTTACAAAAGGTTTTGATGCAGGAAGATTTCAGTACTTGGTCTCAAGTATTGGAATTCTTAATCCTTAAATGTCTATATCTCTTTATGTTTTTGTAAAAGTTTTGTAAAGGATTAATACTGTTAGTTTTCTCAAATAATACTGCTAAGTATAAATTTAAAACTCTAGATTATACCTTAATACTGCTAGTTAAAAAACAGTTAGTCCATCCTAAATGCTGTCATAAGAAAATACTTTAGTAACTGTATTTTTTTTGCTATGTACTAACATCAGGGCAGTAAAGCATATTGAATACTCTGATTTGAATTGCTTCAACCTATTGAAGAAATTTTGGAGAAAGTTAATGATCTTGGATCACAGTTTTTAACTTTTATTCATGGGTTATGCATAAATATAGATCCTCATGAATTCCCACGTGTCTATCTAGTCTTTTATAGTGTGCTTATGATGAATAGAGGCATGTTGTTGTATAATTATTGAAGACAGAGTTAATACTGTTAAGCAGAAAATTACTACTACTAGGCAAAATTTACTACTACTGAGTGCCAAAGTTACAACTATTGAGCAAATTCTTATCTCTTGAAGCATTGTTTAAGGGGAGGTCTATTATGTCAATATGCAGTCAAGTATGGATGGAAGGATATGTTATATCAAAAGTATGATAAAAGAATCAAAATCATCTAGGCATGTCAAAAGAGGTCGGGACACCAAGATACCTCAGTCTAGTGGTCCCCTTGACAAAGGTTGGTGATGAGGTTGTCCATAAGGAGTTGGGTGATAAAATGGAAAGGGTTGCCACTACTACTTTTAGCTTAGAAGCAGAGCAGGACAGTGGTAACATCAAATAAGACCAAATCCATCACAACACTTAATGAATTAACTCCTTAGGGAATTGGTTCATGTAGTGGTCCCAGGTGCCAAGATACTATATTGGGGGATGTGAATGCTCAAACTAGGTTTGAGATTACATCTACACAATCCAATGATCCACCTCACTCAAGAGGTTACACACTTGGAAGTGGGGATGACAATATAAAACTATTGGAATTGATGGAACTTTATACACAACTGTTATATAAAAACAGAAAGAGTGTTTTGGTAAGCAAAAAAGAATTGAGAGATTAAGGGTGCTTAAAAATAGAAAGAGAGATGTGTGCATAAAAACAGAAATGAGTGATTATGTGAGCAAAAAGAATTAAGAGAAAACGTAAGCATAAAAACAGAAAGAGAGCTTGTGAGAATCAAATTTGATGATGACAATTGATTTTTGGATTGACATTTGGGTAATTACTGGTGTTTTGAAGTTAATGCTGCTAAGCATACAGTTTCTACTGCTCGTATACTTTAATGATGCTAAGCTTATGTTGATGATGTTGGGTTCAGTTAATGCTGTTAGATTCATGTTAATGCTGCCAGTTCAAGTTCCTGCTGCTGAGGGTGAATTTATAAATACTTTGATTCAGGGTTTCATTTACTTTTTTATTCGATTTCATTCATTTAAACACTCTCTAAACATAAACCCTAACTCAATTTTCATCTTTGATCATAAACATCATCATTATGTCAAGCCCTAAGTTTAATGAAACGCACAATGTGGGAGAATAACACCTTTATTTGATACCATGATGTTGATGATCAAAGATGAAACTTAGGGCTAATATGATTATTGATAATTGAAAATGCCGATAGAATGTGATGGGTTTGTAGAGATAATTGATTTCCTGAAAGCAAGTTCTATTCATTATGCTTTAACGGTCAATCCAATCATCTACACATCCTGTATTGAACAATTTTATGCAACTGCCAAGGTACAAACAATTAATGGAGTGCGTCAGTTACTAGCCCTAGTTGATAAAAAGAGGGTTATCGTTACGGAGTCAAGCATTAGGAGAGATCTTCACTTGGATGATGCAGAAGGTACCGATTGTCTTCCAACTGTTACTATCTTTGAAGAACTGACACGTATGGGGTATGCAAAGCCTTCTTAAAAGCTTACTTTTTATAAAGCCTTTTTCTCTCCATAGTGGAAGTATTTCATTCACACTATTACATAATGCCTTAGTGCTAAATCCACTACATGGAATGAGTTCAGTTGTTCAATGGCTTCTTTGATCATATGCTTGGCAACAAATCAGAAGTTTAATCTGTCTAAGTACATTTTTGATGCTATGGTGAAACACTTAGATGGAGGGGTCAAATTTTTGATGTATCCACGTTTTCTACAAGTTTTCATTAATCAACAACTTGGAGATATGTCAATTGATAAGAAGATTTTTGTTAATCCCTTTCACACAAAGAAAGTTTTTGCTAATATGATGAGACCTGGTAAGGATTTTTCTAAGAGAATAACACCTTTATTTGATACATTGATGGTTCAAGCTTCTAAAGAAGTGGGTGAGGATTCAGATCATCCAGCTGATTCCACTCAAGTACCCATTCTTGATCAATCATCTACATCCTCTATACCCAAGAAGAAACAACCATCTAAGAAGACTCAGAGACAGGAGGAAGAGGTTTCTCAAGATGAGACAGAGCATGAGGAAAGTGTACCTACACCTTCTAATGATCCACAACCTAGTGGTGAGGATAGCATGCAACTAACTGATTTAATGGTTTTATGTACCAAATTGCAAACACAAGTTCTTGATTTAGAAAAAGCAAAGGATGCTCAAGAAAAGGAGATTATTGCTTTGAAGAAGAGGATCCAGAGGTTGGAAAGGAAGAAAATATCAAGACCTACATGTTTGAAGAGACTCAAGAAAGTTGGTATGTCTAGGAGAGTTAAGTCCTCTGAAGATCAGGAGAGTTTGGGTGCTCCTGAAGATGCATCCAAACAGGGGAGGAGTATTGCAGATCTTGATAAGGATGATGATGTAACTTTAGTTTATAAAACTCAAGAAAGACAGGATGATGAATTGATGTTTGATACTGGAGTTTTGGATGCTGATGAGATGCTTGTGGAAGCAAAAGTTGATGAGGAAGATGAACGGAGTACTAAGCTTTATGATAGTACTGCTGGTGAAGCAGTTACTACTGCTAGTGTTGAAGATAGTGCTGCTCCTGCAACTATTGAGGAAATCACTTTGGCTCAGATACTTATTCAGATCAAAGCAGCTAAGCCTAAAGTTGTTACTACTACTGCTACAACAATAACTACAAGACCCAAGGCTAAAGGGGTAGTACAGGAGCCAAGTGAGTTCAGAGTTCCACAAGAGGCACAACCTTCAATTTCTAAAGACAAAGGAAAAGGTATTATGATTGAGCCTAAAGTTCCTTTAAAAAGAAAAGATCAAATTGCTCTTGATGAACAAATTGCAAGAGATATTCAAGCTAAGTTGGATGCTGAATTAATAGAAGAACAAAAGCTAGCAAGGAAACAAGAAGAAGAAGCTAATATAGAATTGATTGAGTCATGGGAAAATACACAAGCTTTGATGAAGGCTGATAGATTGCTGGCTGAAAGACTCCAATCAAAAGAAAGAGAGGAGTTGACAAATGAGGAAAAAGGACAACTATTTATGAAACTAATGGAGAAAAGAAGAAAACATTTTGCTGCACTCAGAGCACAAGAAAAGAGAAACAGGCCTCCTACTAAGGCACAAAAGAGAACTCAAATGTCTACCTATCTTAAGCACATTGGTGGATACACATACAAACAACTGAAAGGAAAGAGTTTTGATGAAATTCAAAAGTTGTTTGACAAGGAAATAAAGAGGGTAAATACCTTTATGTCTATGGGTTCTGAGGTACAGGAAAGCAAAGAAAAGAAGGTAGAAGGTAGAGAGGAGACAGCTAAAGGCAGCAGAAAGAAGATACTTGGAAGGAAAAGAGCAGGAAAAGAGCAACAACAAGAATCCTCAAAGAAACAAAGAATGGAGGAAGACAAAGAGTCAGATGAAGTTGGTGAAGATGATAAAGGTGAGTTAATGAAGCATTTGGTGATTAAAAAGGATGAAGATATAGCAATTGATGCTATACCAGTTGCTACCAAACTACCAGTGATTATTGATTACAAGCTTCATAAAGAAGGTATGATGGTACATTATCAATTGATAAGAGCAGATGGATGTTCTAAGAGATACTCCTCAATGATAAGGATGCTACAAGGAATAGACAGAGAAGACTTGGAGGCTCTTTGTAAGATAGTAAAGACAAAGTATAGTGATATAAGGCCTGAAGATGAATTTAAAAGAGTGTTATAAGGAGATTTGAAAGTCATGTTTAAACCAGACAAAAGGAGTGATGTATGAAGAATTAGAAGTAAAGTTTGGAGAGATCTACAAGGTTATACAGTGTCTATTTGGAAATTGTATGATTCATGTGGAGTACACTTTGCCAGGTTTGGAAATGTGCATATCTTCATGTTAGTTGAAAAGAGATATCCCTTCATACCAATAACAATCACCAATATGCTAAACAAGAAACTTCAAACTGATCATTTTAATGAGATGTGCTATCAACTGCTCAAGCTTATGGTAAAGCAACAAAAGGGTTAATAAGATGTTTGAATGCATCTTCCTGAGTATGATGAAGACTTTTAAATAAGAAACTTGAAGATTCAGAAGATGAACATCAAGTTTAGGGGAGGATTGTTAGGATTTAAAAGACTTTAAGGATTCTTAGAAGTTACTACTGAGCAAGTACATAATGGAAATTGTGCTAAGTAGTTACTACTGTTAGTATAATTTAGTACTGATAGCATATAGTTACTGCTGTTAGTAGAAGTTAAGACTGTTCACTGTTAAAGACTAAAATATAAGCTAAGTAGTTAGTGCTGCTAGTAGTAAATGTTGAGACTGCTAGTACAAGTTACTACTGTTAGTATATATTAGTACTGCTAGTACTAATGTTACTACTGCTTATGTTAATTAGTGCTGCTGATGAAAAGATTACAACTGATTGAAGACTTTCTACTGTCATGAGGATAAGGACGAATTAAAGAGATAAAGATTATTTGAAGAACAAGAATACTTGTGAAGATAAGTATTGAGATATTTGTGTACAAGATATGCATAATGTATTTATTTAAAAGATTATGTTTATATTTAGAAAAGATAAGATATCTTAGGAATGTATTATAAGCCGACTATGACTCCTTAGTCTATAAAAGAAGGATCTAGGGCATTAGTTGTGATATCATTTTTGCATATAAGTTCTCATAGTTGTCAAGTCGATTTAGAATAGCTTCAAGGTTGTAAACCCTAGTACTAGTGAAGAGTACTCGTATTATTGATCTAATAATATTGAAGCGTTTGGTTATATCTTTGTTTGTTCAAGATTACTGTTTCATTCATAATACTTCTAGGTATTAAGGTGTAGATTCCGCATACACTTTAGTATACATACAAAGTTTCTACAACAAGTTATTTTGGATTTATCCAAGGTAATTTAATCTTAGACAACCTAAGGAATCGATCAAGGATTGGGATCAACAAGTGGTATCAGAGCTTTGCTTTGAAAAACTTTGATCTAGAAGACATTGGACACTTAATTGATAGGCCCAAGGACTTCATGTGACAACCCGCCAAGAATTACAGCAGCTACAGAATTTGGTGCATCATCCTACTACAACCCTCAGAAATAACGCAATTCATAGGACCTTGCCGTTTATTAACAAAGATTTTCAAAGAATTTTTTCAAAGATTCAAAGTCTTTGACTAATAACCCAACAAATCAAGAAGAATAACTGGGGCGAAATCAATAGTCGGCTTTTCAAATTAGCTAAAAAAGAAACTTTGGAAGCTCCAATCTAGCATTACTAGAAGGAGATGACGATTTTGTTTTTTACTGATGCATCCCATCAAGACTAGGAGCGAGTTAATGCAGAAGGTAGGTTGGGGTGTCTTCAGAGAGAAAGTATATTGCATATGCATCCAAACAACTACAAACCTTATGAAGAAAACTATAAACCACACATGATCTCGATTTAGAGCATTGTGTTCGCTTTAAAAATTAGGAGACACTAGATTAAGACTGCCAAACGGTACAAGTTTACTGTGTTCACGTGATCAACGAAGCTACAGCTAACCTTAACAGAAAGAGTTGAACATGAGACAACGCCGTTGGTTAGAATTGCATAGCAGATTACGATTGTAAAATTCGCTACCATCCTTGGATAGTGCAAATGATGTAGCGATGCCTGAAAGCTAGAAGAATGAATCAAACACTCTGAGTTAGATCATTAGTTATGACCACTCATCCAAAATTACTATTACAAATTTTTAAAGCTCAAACTGAAGCACTCAAAGAAGAAAACATCAAGGCTGAAAACTTACGAGGAATGGATAAAGCATTTGAAATACATCCTGATGGAACCCGTGTATCAAGAACCGAAGCTGGTTACCACTCTTTGGTAATCTGAGAGACTTGATCATGTATGAGTCCCATAAATCAAAGTATTCCATTCCCCGGGTTCTGGCAAGAAGGAAGTAAGGAACTTTAAAAACTCCCATTGGTGCCTAGAACAAAAAGGCAAAGTCATCACTGAAATATGTTGCAAAAGTTGAACATTTATATTAGTTAAATGCTAGAATGTTTAGAAGCCATATTTCTTACCTGGTAAAGACCGAATATTCCTAATGAAATAGGGAGAAAATCACAATGGATTTCATCACAAAACCTACCCAAAACCTCAAACGGATATGACACAATCTGGGTCATTGTCGATCGCCTTACCAAATCTGCATACTTTATCCCTACCCGAGAGACATGTAGTATGGAAACCCTTACAAGGTTATACATCAAATAAATAGTCTCTCGGCATGGAGTACCAATATCTATCATTTTGGATCGTGACAGTCATTTCACATCCAAATTCTGGCAATTAATTACAAAGTGCTTTAGGTACTCAATTAGACATGAGTACAACATATCATCCCAAAACTGATGGACAAAGTGAAAGGACCATTCAAACACTAGAAGACATGCTTCGAGCCTGTGTTATAGATTTTGGAAAAGGATGGGAAAGAACTTAACCCTTGTAGAATTCTCATACAATAACAGTTACCATGCCAGTATCAAGGCAGCACCATTCAAGGCACTTTATGGTCAAAAGTGCAGATCACCTATTTGCTACGCCGAAGTTGGAGATGTTCAACTTACAAGACCAGAAATAATCCATGAAACCACTGAAAATATAGTGCAAATTCGACAACGCTTGCAAGCTGCAAGAGACCGGCAGAGATGTTATGCCAATATAAGACGAAAGCCTTTAGAATTTCAAGTTAGAGACCGTGTTATGTTGAAAGTATCACCTCGTAAAGGTATCATTCGTTTTGGAAAGCGAGGAAAGCTTAACCCTGGGTACATTGGACCATTCAAAATCCTTAAACGGATTGGCCCAGTGGCATATAAACTAGAGCTTCCTGAAGAGCTTAGTAATGTCCACAGTACTTTCCACATTTCTAATCTAAATAAATGTCTATCTGACGAATCCTATGATCATATCCAATGAAAAGAGCTTCGACTTGATACACACCCAACTATTAGTAGAAGAACCAGTGAGATTATGGATCGGAAAGTCAAGCAACTGAAACAAAGTTCGTATCCTAAAAACAAAGTAAGATGGAATCAAAAGAGACAGAATATACATGGTAAATATCAAAGATCAAATTCTGTGCCAAATATCCACATCTGTTTTCAAACACCACTCTAGCATCTAACTAAATCTCAGGATGAGATTTCTTTTAAGGGAAGGAGACTATAACAACCCGTAATTATCATCAATGTAAATATCCATATATTAAATTAGATGCACTATAATATCCATCTATTATATTGTTAATATAGATTCACCCTTTGAACAATGATCTGAGGCTTGGGTAAAATGAAAATGAAATTGAGCCATGTTTATTAGAGAGAAAGAGAGCAAAAGAGAAGAGATAGAAAAAAGAAGAAGAGGGATGTTTTTTGTGTATGTGGTGGTTTAATAGAGAAAAAGAACCACACACACACCACACTTTTAAATGTGAACTCACTGACCCCTCCATGGAAGTATGGGAGGGAGTATGTTAAATCCCCAGATTTCGACACTAAACACCCGACCACATAAATGTTAAATGTAATTTCGATTAGTCAACCAATTTGTAGGGCTAACAATCTTCCCCCAATAATGCGGACTATACGGAATTACATAACAATGTTCCTAACAGGTACAATAATACAACAGAAATAAAGTCTTTCCAAAGCCTTCCCAAAGCTAAGTTGTCTTGTGAGTTCTCTTTGGTCTTGAAACTTGTATTCCACTTAGGTCTATCATTGTCTCTTTACTTGTACAGGAACATTGTAGTAGGCATGAACTGATAACTTCCCCCCAATCCATGCAGCATGTCTTTGAAACGTCTCTTCATAGACTCCTATTTGGCGAAGTATTCTAATTAGACTTCCCCCCAAACCCACATCCCTATCTTAAGCGACAGATTCTGAAACAATGAGTAGCTTGAACATCTTCAACTTGTCATCAAGATGCACAGCGGAATTTTGTAGAAGTCAAACCATACCAACGACCACTGCTTCTTGTCATTAGTGCTTGGTGGAATATTCGATCAGGGGTGCTATGCTAGAATCACAACTGTTCTTCTGTACGTTAGCATAAAACTTCATAAACTCATACTAAACATTATAGTGCTAACAAATCTTCGCCCCCTAGGAAGTTGACATGGTAACATCAAGTCAATTAAATCCCAGGATGTTCACATTATCCCCCAGGATGGTTGCCGAACTCAGGATAGAGCACATTGTCGTGTACGGCCATAACTCCGCAATTCTAGCCATAAGCACAAATCTTATAAACAAAAGAATCATTACCCTCTTTGACTTCAAAACCGTATGAGGAGATGAAGCTAAGAATCAAGAACCACATGGAATAATCAGAGGTCTTGTGAATGAATGTACATCGAAGAACTTTGAAGGATTTTGCTTAGACTGTGAAGTACCATTATCGTTCTTGGAATAGCACAAAAATACCCTGTGAGAAGTGCTGATTACATCTCAACCTTTAAACTCTCTGGCTAACTTACCAACCTCGTATTCTGTAGGCTATTGTCATGATCACTTGGTGAAGTAAACCCAATATATCAAACTTGAAACTGAAGTAAAATCCCCCCAAATTTGGTTACTTAAGCTTGCACTATTGTTGATTGAAGAACGGTGCAGAAGAAAATCTCTAAGTACCTTATACCCATCATCAAAAGTATAAGAAGTACAACACCTCTTGAAATTATCCACATCGACATCTTCTGCTGTGACACTGTCAGTAGCTTACACTGTAACCCTTAAGTGATATTAACCAGTCTTCATCCAACCACCCCTTTGACCGCTGAAACTAGATAAAACCAAGTCTTAATCATAATTGTATACGTTCAAGCAAGTCATCAATCGACGAGAAAATAGAAGAAAGTCTCGATTGATGAAATAAGATAGACGCCTTTGTGAAATCCAACTTCAAATGCAAATAAGGATGACCAAATCCACATTCGTAATCACATAGTCTCTTTAAGCCAAATCTCTTACCATTTTTGCAGTAAGTAATCTTTTTCCAGTATCGTTTTGGGATTAAGTGTGTTGTTTGTGTGGTGTGTTGTTTATGGTTGATTGTGTTTTTATTGGTCTTGGTTCTTGATTGTTGGTGTTTGTTATATTGTTCTTGTTTGATTTATAAATTCCCAATTCCGTCCATATCCCAAAGTGGTCACATTGCCACCTGATGCGCGGTAAGTCGAAATTTTTTTTGGAAATATAGGGTTTCAAAACATGGTATTTCCATGGTCAAAACGCAAATGACTTTAGTCAAAACGCAATGAAAAAAAAAATTGGGCAGAGTAACGTTTAGTCAAAACGCAATGATGTCTTCAAAACGCAACCTATAATCAAAACGCAGTGAACCAAAACGCAACCAATGACAAAACGCTACGATCGAAACGCAACGATCAAAACGCAACGAGTCCAAAACGCAACGATTTGCAAAACGCAACCAGTCCAAAACGCAATGAGTCAAAACGCAACAAGAATGAAGTCAAACACAACAAGAAAGAAATCAAAACGCAACATGAAATTTTGCCAGAGAGTCAAAACGCACGACGTAAAAATAACGACTTTTGTCAACCAAAAATGCCTATAAGCATCTTCCCTTGTTAAGACCTCTTCACTTGCTTTTCCTCTTGCACAATTAGCTACCTAATTCCTAGATCTTGCTAATAACATAACCATTCGACACATCTAAGCACGAAAAAGTTCGGTAGATTTTTTTTATTGACTTCATGTTTACCATCAATTTGAATCTTGTTGAACCACAATAAAATTTCAAGTAGATATAACAACGACGTAATCCCCTATGCTCTGGTGCCAATTGGTTAATATAGATTCACCCATTGAACACTGATCCGGAGGCTTGGTAAAATGGAAAAGAAATTGACCATGTTATTATTAGAGAGAAAAGAGAGAAAAGAGAATAGATAGAAAAGAGGAAGGAGAAGGAGTGTTTGTGTATGTGTGTGGTTTAATAGAGAAAAAGAACCACACACACACTCACACTTTACAAAGTGAACGTCCTACCCGACATGGAAGTAAGGAGGAGTAATTAAGTCCCGATATCGACTACTAAACTAACGCCACCCGACTATAAATGGATATAGAGTAATTCCGGATGTAGGTCACCATATTTTAATGGCTAACATATATAATATACCACCGTTTCTCATGAAATTTTTTGCTTTATCCTCGATTATGCAGGACATAACTAGTGCACCTCTCTAAAGGTAAACGAGCTCACGCCACCATTACACAAGCCATCTCAATCTATGTTTACTTCATGCAAACATCCTAAAATGTCAAGTCTATATCTTAAAATCATTTTACCAAGAACCATTATCCATTTAATGTACTTTTCCAAAACATTATTTCAAAACAAGGCCCATTAAACGTTAACGTTTACATCAAAACCCAATTAATATGTAATGAATGACATCTAAAATGAATGTTACAAGAATTTAAGAGCATGTTAACAAAGTATTTATACACAACTTTTGGAATATCTTTTTTCCCTCCTGAATCAAGTTACAACTTTCTTCTAAAGCAAGGTAACAGTTAATAATGCAAGAAAGTCAAACTAGGTCATTTTACCTCCTAAATCACTTTGGTTTCTTACCACCTCTTTAACACAAGGTACAAGCACTAAATACATGAATCCAAAACCCTAAGTCATCTAAAACCCTAATCTAAAACCCTAAACCCTAAACAAAACCCTATAACCCTAATTTTACTTTAAACCTAAAAAAAACCTAAACCCTAAACCTTAACACTAAGCCCTAAACCTTAATCCTAACACTAATCCTAAACAAAATATCTTAAAACCTAACCATAACACGAATTAAAACCCTAACCCGAAATGAAATGAACTTGTGACCTATTTGGTTCCATTTTTACCCATTTTAAACCCAAGCACCTTCTAGTACCTCCCAATGACATCACCATAGAACATTCACCAACTACTAGAAAACCCACCTCAGTCACCTCCGTTCTAAAAATATTTGGCTGTTAAGTTGCAAATCACCTCCTTGTCTTCCTATGTTAGTTTGCTCCAAACACCCCTTCAACACCATCCACCTTGCTTAGCTACTATCCTAGCCTCCCATACTTATCACTAGGCATCCTTAGTTATCATACTATAGATACTAACCCTTAATCCTTAAGAAAACTTGGGCACCAAGGGTGTTTTCACCCTATAAATAGCCGGACCATACAACACTTTCAAATCATCCCTTAAAACTCATCTCATACACTCGAAAAAAATGAAAAATGGAGTTCTAACCATCCCTAGAAAGCAATAGAAGATCTGAGATATAGTCCCTAAGCTCAGAATAGAAGCCAAAAGCAAGAAAAACAAAGTCTTGAAGCCATTCCTAGGCGTACGAGTCATAGAAACCCATTTTAGCTCAAGTAAGCCTAAGATCTTGTTCCATAAGCTATATTTCCTGTATTAGAATGTTCATAATACTTTTAAGATCATATATGAACTCTTGTTTGAAGCTTTGAATCCTCAAATCCATGTGTTTTTAGTTAAAACCCTAAAAATGACCCGTTTTGATTTTCTAGCTAACGATTCCTTTTTCTAAACTTTTGTTACGTTAGAACATCTTATTTTTTCTTATTCTAATAATCTATAACCTGCAAGTATCATTTGGAATATTAAAATAAGCTTGCATGGCTTTTTGGACTTGTTTTGCAAATATTTCCATGCATAGGGGTATATATCGTAACTTTCTGAAATTTATAACTAAAGGGAATGAAAATGTCATTATTCTAAAGTTATAACTATAATAAGGACCTCTTTATGTCAAGTTTACAAAGTAAAGGTTTAAATTATAATGTAAACTTTATATATAAAGGAACTAAATTTTAAAAGTTATAAACCAAGGTATGTATTGCAAATTTGCAAACTTAAAAATATAAAAATAATATTTATATAAATTTATAAAAAATATATATAATATTTAAAGACACCTTCGATTTTGATTAAATACCCGACACATTTATCTTATTAATCAAAATCGACGCATTAATTTCAGTTATATTTTTAAACATAATTTATCATCACTAACTTTGTGAAGAAACTTAAAATCTATTCGTAACACGTTACTAGGGAATTTTAAATGAAGGGTTTCTTTTGAGTCTTCGTTTGACGATTTGCAGGGTTTACCATTTAAATTGCCCTGTGCTCCTCAAACGATACTAATGGCCTCTTGGAATTTATGATAGCCCGAAACAGCGATACAAACTTTCATACTTTATTAAAATAAATCAAAGATATACGTTAAACTTAATGAAGTTTTGAAACATAAACATCACACTAAGACATGACATATCACCCCAAGTTCCTGGACGAAGCCTGTTACTTTCACTTGATATACTTTTGCCATCAATCAGATTTTCCTATACTGTTAAGGTGAGTTCATAGCCTCACTTTTAAATCTCTGTAATATTTCATAAACCCATAAGGGGATACATGCTTAAACCATAAAATGTTTTTCCAAGTGTATGCTATGCTGATATATTATTGCCTAAGTCCTTTCCTCAAGGCCTCGATGCCATGAGCTTAGACGCAATAATACTGTTTTCCATAATAAATTGTACTCATTGCAATTATTACACTTATAGGTGTATAACAGCGTAACCCACTCTTATGATGACTTGTATTCATACTATTTATTATAAACCTATGAATTTCACTCAACCATTGTGTTTGACCTGTTTAAGCATGTTATATCATCAGTAACTGAACACTTATGGCACGGAGTGGTACGGACTTGAAGATGGCTAAACTGTTATCATTCAAACTTTATGTTTTCATGTAGATTTTGGGACCTCTGTTTGTAAAAACTCTAATGAAATAATGAATGATAACTTTTCTTTTAAAAGCGTCACTTTCGAGTCATTTTCTATGATTATGACTGTTTAAAACTATGAAATAATACCCCATATTAGCTTTCGCTGCTATAAATGTTCAAATATTGAGGGGTTTATTATTGTTTATCAAGAGCCACAGTTATAGAGAACAAGGTTGAAACCTTAACTATAACTACTTTTCTTTTTCCATCCAAGAAAGTCCTTCGTGCCACTACATCTTCTGGAATACTATGTAAACTACATAACTATTTTACTATTATATAAATAACTTATGTTATTTACTACTGGGGGTGATATAGTTATGGACGAAGGAGTGCTGATAAATTGAAGAAAAGGAGTACCAAATGATGGTTGATAAAGTGATAGCTCTTCTAATGGATCATTGACTAGGTTAAAGAGACCGAAAACAAGCAAAGACACTTAAACATCTAAGAAGGCCAATGTAACACCCCCATTTGGACAAATATAGTAGCAGAAGCTAATCTGGGGTATTACTTCATAGTACAACAGTCATAAGCATAGAAAACGAATCGTAAATAGACGTTTTGGAAAATTTAGTTATCATTCATTTATTCATCAGAGTTTTACAAAAGATAGGTCTCAAAAGACTAAAACGATAAAGTTTAAATGATAACCAATTTACCATCTTTCAATGGCGTCCACATCATGCCAAAAGATGCCATTTCTGAGATAGAACATTGTTAAAAGGTCAACACAATGGATGAGTGAAATTCATAGTTTATGATAAACATGTTTAAATACAGAGTTCAATAGTGGGTTACGTTGTTGAACACCCAAAAGTGTAATAATTGTAATGATACAATTATTAAAGAAAACATATTGTTGCCCTAAAGCTCATGATACAATACGTTAACATGGAAATCAACCGAAGTGACATTGTTTGAGAAATCAAATGTCCTTTGTAAAAGGTAACTTGCCAAAGTTACCCATTATAATCAAATATAGTGCTATTGGTACCAAAAGTATAGGCACATCAGTTCAGTCCCAAATAGATCTATTCACAGCATTCGCGCTTACTCCGAAAAGTAATTAACGGTTCATGATAGTGGGGTCTTAATAGCAAAAGTAAGGACTTAGGCAATAATGCATCAGAATAGCATACAGTTGGAAAAATACATGTATTCATGATTTATAGCATGTATCCCCCTCGCGGGTTTATGAAACATTTCAAAGATTTAAAATGTGAGGCTATGAACTCACTTTAACAGGGAAATTTGATTGATGGCAAAAGTATATCAAGTGAAAGTAATGACTTCGTCACGCAACCTGGGGTAATATGCCAAGTCTTAGTGTGATGGTTTATGTTTCAAAACTTCATAAAGTTTAACGTATTACTTTGATTTATTAATTTATGGAATTATTGTATCACTTTTTGGGCTATCATAATTCAGAGGTCATGCAGTATCGTTTGAGGAGCTAGGGCAATTTATATCGTAAACCCAGCAAACTCGTCAAAACAAATACCCAAATGGAACCCCTCACATGAAATTCCCTAGTAACGTGATACGATAAGATTTTAAGTTTCTTCAAAAGCTAGTCGATGATAAATTATGTTAATTATATAACGTAATTGATTTATAATGCGTCGATCGTTGATTAATAGTGATAAATGTATTGGGTTTTAATAAAATCGAGTCTTATAATATTAATATATATTTTTATAATTTATATAAAAATATTATATTTTATATTTTTAAGTTTGCAAAAATGGCAATATATACCCTTG